>JAVYIG010007153.1:0-106370 GCA_035222895.1 Strongylocentrotus droebachiensis | reverse complement strand
AGAGACTACAAAGAGGGAAAGGCATTTAGTTATTTTGCCAGTTTCTGGTTAGGGAGATATTTGTTTCATCTCGTGGGAGAAAGCTGTCTGTAATTCAAAATCATTTGATACTTGAATAAATTTAGTTCATTTTCTAGACTGTTTCATGTCAAACCGTTGATTCTACTTTCTTGTGAGTATAGTCAGAGAGATAGAGAAGTAACACGAGTAAAGAATGAAAAAGAAGCTAATATTTGAACGAGGAGGAGAAAATGGAGATTACGTTGTTGCCCATAGAGTTGGAATAATTGTTCTTACCACTTTTTATTAAATGATTGTGACCATTTAGTTTATTGTTTGTACATAAAGGTCATATGTTATAAGAACTGTATTGATCAATCTAAAGAGTCTTATAGATTGATTAATACAGTTTTGAGATGATGATTGTGATGATGAACGAGAAGGAGAAGAAGAGGAACATATCAAGAGTTGATGGAGAAAAGATTGATAGAGGGGTTATCATTACAGAGAGAGAGAGAGAGAGAGAGAAAGAGAGATAGACTAACATGAGGAAGGGAGAGCAAGAATGGAGGCTATGACATAGGGGAAGAGATAGAAATCAAAATTATATTTATACTAACTTTTACTAAATTAGATTAGTAAATTAGAAAATAAAGCTAGAGGAAAGAATGCAAACTAAAATTAAGCAAAGACCATCACAATATCGTTTACATTATAATATAAATTAAGTAAATGTACATGGAAACGTGTACATTTGTAAAATTTAATCTCTCGTTCTCTCTAGATTAAATTTTAAATTGATAAAGAAATACAATATAATCCTTTTCGTCTATTGGATGCGGACAACTTCTAAAGGTGGCAAAATAACCTGAATTATACTCTGTAAGGATTCGAGAATAGTTTGAAAATAGGGGTAAAACAAATTTAAGTTTATTAGGTCTATATTGTTTTATTAGCTTATAAATCTATTTTTAAAGAAATGATCGAAGCCGTTGATAATTTCTATTTCTTGCAATTTATCATATAAAATCAAAGGAATCTGTTTGTTTGTTTGTTTTTTTTTGGGGGGGGGGGGCTTACCAATGTTTAAAAAGCTACTATGGGAGTCAGGTTGTTTTATTTTAAAAGGTTTTCTTGGCTAACAAATGCAGTAATACAAAAGTTTGAAAGATTCCAAACAAACACGTCAATTTGCTCTGACCAATCATGACCCTTCCCATATCTGCCTTCATTTTAGTTATAAATGAAAAGAAAGAAAATGAAAAAGCACAGAGACTGGATCACAGGAAAAATGTTTAATGAAATGAAATAAATACGTAATTAAATTATGATTTATTTCTGTTAAAACAGCAGTTGGGGAGGAGGTCTTATGTATAGGCCTCTCGAGGCCATTAGACCCACTCGGGCATAAATAAAACAAAAATGCCAAAATGTCAATTATGCTGGTTTTAACATAAAATTAGAACGATGGACAAGAAGAATGGACAAGAAGAAAGAGAGACAACAAGGCTTTGTCGCCTGTGGGCGTCAATGCAATAAAGGGGGGGATGCTTTTCGGAATAGCCTACAGATTCGATGTCCAATACGAACAAATCAGACAATTTGGCCCGAATTCACAAAGCAAGGTTTGAGCTCAGACCGGGTTTGAGCTCAAACCTCCTTTTGTTTCGCCAAACCTCCTTTTATTATTTACAAACCAGGTTTGTAAATAACAAAAGAAGGTTTGGCGAAACAAAAGGAGGTTTGACCTCAAACCTTGCTTTGTGAATTCGGGCCTATAAGTCTAGCAATCCGCCATGTTATTCACGATAGAATTATCAGACCATGTCCTGTAGCCACTAGCGTACCTATGGGGGGGAAGGGGCCGGATTGCCCCCCCCCCCCCCCGACGAAAAAGAAAGAGAAAGAAAAGAAGAAAAGAGAAAAGGGAAAAGAAAGGAAGGAAAAAGAAAAAGAAAGAAAAGAAGAAAAGAGAAAAGGGAAACGAAAGGAAAGAAAAAGAAAAAGAAAGAAAAGAAGAAAAAAGGGAAAGAAAGGAAAGAAAAAGAGAAAGAAAAAAGGAGAGAGAGAGAGAGAGAGAAAAAAAATGAAAGAAGTAGGGAAGGAAAGAGGAAAAGAGTGACGCATTTGCCGACAGAAATTTTGAAGGGCTTCATAAGCCCAGTTCCTGTCACTGTTGAGGGAAAAATCAGTTCGTAATGCCTCGCGCTCGCATGATTATTTTTTATCACTGATATGTGGATTCAGATACAAAAAGGGAGCTACTTTTTTGTATTTGTTTTCAGGTCGATCACGATGTAGAAACAAATTAGTTGCATGTTTCAATATTATAGGGGGTAATGATTACTTCAAAAGGTTTTTTAATTTGATAAGAGCCTAATTAAACCATGGAATAATTAACATTTAGGATAGGGAAGGAGGGTGGTAGATGCTATGCATTTGTTAATCGGCAAATTTGGATGACGTCGCACCCTTAAAAGTTGGCAGCAAATTTGGGTGTCACACCCCTAACCCTAACCCCCCCCCCCTTCCAATAAAACAATCTTTTTCGAATTATGAAGACTTTTCAAATCAACAAAACATAAGTAAGGTACGGGTATGCATGAAATCGCGCGATCGCAAACATCAAAATACCGTGGGAGGGGGGAAACCCTCCCCCCCCCAAAAAAAAAAACACCCTCCCCCCCCCCCCCCCCCCCCCTGACGCGGTATGCCATGTTCGCCACTGCCTGTAGCTATATAGGAACAAAATCCGCCAATGCACATTATCCGCCGTGTTCACTAACGGCAGATTTGGTTGTAGCGGGTACGATATCCGCTGCTGATCACGATATCTGCTAGGCAGATTTTGTTCCGAGAACACGATCCGCCAAGGTAACAAGATCTGCCGTCACACCGGCGCACGCAGTGCACTTACACATACAGTTTTCTAACGAGACCGTACGTGCTACAGCGAGGGAAGAACGGACACGTAGTGCCTCGCTAGAAAATTGGACGAAACTCGGAAATCTATGCGACAATCTGCGCTCAAGCGTAGGCTGAGCAGCGTCGGCAGAGCGCACGATCTCATATTTATCTCCGCTTTTGCTGGTTCATTTTTCCCCGTTCAAAATTGCATTTGAGGTAGCAGTTCATTTTCAAATTTCTGGTAATAAAATCAAATTCTAAATAAAACATGAATCAAAAGGACATGTGCACTGATATGCGCAGTCATACTAAGAGGGCTTAATCCGATACAGCTGCTAAACAGCCGGTCGAAACGTGATTGACAGCTCTCTCCGCGAGAAGAAGGGGGAAAAGTTTCCTGAAGTGAGTCAAATCTGAAATTTGTTCGTGAATTTCAATATCATATCTCCGGTATTACTTGCCCGATTTTTGTGCTTTGAAGTTTTTTTGGGTAAATGAATCCCTAAGAACAAATTTCGGGAGAAAAAAACACAGATTAATTTTGTGTAACTTTGGGATTTTTTTCTTCACATTTTCTCTTCAGCCAGACTCTGTTGACGGGTCTTATCAGCGCGTCGTTGGCAATGGATTAGGAAAGTGATAAGATCGGGAGGTCCTTCTCCGGGCTCGTTTTCAAACTCTATGAGACAATTCCGAGTTAGGGACACTAAAGTCGGAATTTCTCTAGCGAGGAATTTTCGTAATGTGGAAGCAATGCTTGTTACTAATGTTAGGTCTGATGAAGGTTCGCACAATAATAATTAAAACTTTATACATTCATAAATGATTTTTGAAAGATTACGGAGAGAGAGAGCATGGCCATGAAGGAATTAATTTAAAGTAGTACGATATGGCAACAAAATCATACACGAGTCACAATTTCGATGTCAAAAGATGGTGTGTAAAGAGTTGGTGGTAAGGTTTGCGCAAAAAAAGGCTTTGATCTTATAGACTGTACATTTTTACTATTGTTATGTACAGTTTCAGATCGAAGCCGTTTTGGGCGCAAACCATTTTTGTCTCTTTTCTTTTATGAATTGAATAATTTATGTTACCTCTTCGGTACATTTTGTAAACATTACATTAGGTAAAAATTGCTAAAGATAAAAGTGTGAATACAGTGCAAAAAAGGCAATAACCAGTAAGGAAGTGTGTTCACGCGCCGGCCAGTGAACTCTCACCCATAATTTCATGCGGGAAAATTATACATACATGTGTTTCATAAAATCATAATTTTGGAGAATATATTCTCAAAGTGTGTACGTTTTATTGTTATGCACTGTTTAAATTCAAAGGAAAACGATTAAAGCTAAAAACATGACGCTTTGCAGCATCAGCTCCGATCAATGACCTCAATTTACAGGTCATTGGTGCAACTTTAAGTATACTCACATTATTATAGGTCCCCACACGAAAAAAACGACGAAATACGGGTTCCAATTATTCCATCACACAAAACGGCTCAAATATTTCCCTAGTCCAAAATCTGGACGGTTCTTTGATCTCATGCACCACACCCGACGCAATGCGACTCTACTTACTCACATTCTGTTTATATGTGATCTAATTGAGACTATAATGTTTATATTGCAAGAGGGCGCCAGAGACCCTTGAATTGAGACAGGATAAACCATACAGCCTGAAAGAGGCACATGAATTCACCGTTTGTTGTGTAATTATTCAGGGCTCCCTCATTTCAACAAACAACCAAAATATCACAATAAGAAAATTACAAGGAACCTTATATCTACAATTAAGTAAACATGGAAGAGACGTGTCTGCTTCTCATTGCCGGGCTTCTTGCCTGTTTGGTTTTGGATTTTGCTGAGGCGTGATCGCGGAGGGGGTCTGCAGGTGGAAGTGGAGGCCGCTGCCCTCTTACCTTTTACCTTCAGTAAAGCAGATGTTAAAGGTACTATGTCCCTTTTGCAGCCATTATGAATATGTCATGTATGTCCTATCTGTGAAATTTAAACGTTAGCAGTGTCCTCATATTCAAATTATGCAAGGAAACCCGTTTACTTGCTAGACTTCACTGTCAGACACTATTGAGTGACTGACTGGCTTTTTTTCTTCTTTGGTAATAATTTACATGAAAAGAGTTGTAAAGGGTACATGAGCATTTGTCTACATCAATAACCCACTTCTTGTGATGGCCAAGATTAAACTGATTGAATCTTTGCGCAGCATAAAACGTATGACCATTCGGTACAATTGTCTGAAAATCAAGACTATTACTTTTGGGCTCTATAGCCCTAAAGTCGATTTGACAACTAATAGGTATTATTTTCCCACTTGAAGACATTTTCAAACCCCACCTTTTTTAGGGAAGTTCTAAATAAGTATTATCTTTCAAATGCAGTTGGAATTTAACTTTTTCATTTGTTTGGGCCTGCAAATGGATAGTACCTTTAAGTAAACATGGAAGAGACGTGTCTGCTTCTCATTGCCGGGCTTCTTGCCTGTTTGGTTTTGGATTTTGCTGGGGCGTGCTCTCCTCCTCCTTCTTCTCTCCCCTTTCATTTTCTTCTCTGCAAGTCACTCTTTTTTATTTGTATTTGTATTGTGTAGCTAAGTTGAGGGCTGCCGGCACGTCAAGCTACTTTGCTTATTACTGTAGCCCTCCTGCATCTAATGTATGTTAATTTCCATTCAATATATTTGTTTAAATTCAATATATGTGTTTAATATCGTTTATTATCTGTATAAAAATTATATACACTTGAAATATTGTATCAAGCCATATTATGTTCATGAAAATGAATGATGAAAATAGAGAAAAGATGCAGAAACCAATAAATCAAATCAAATCAAATCGAATCAAAGTGGAGGCCGCTGCCCTCTTACCTTTTACGTTCAGTAAAGCAGATGTTAAGAGTTATAATAACGTGTTATGCAAGCGTTTTTTTTTGTTCTCTTTTTCCCTTACTAGCTACATTCCTGTCTTTTCTTGCTCAGCTTCCTTCCTTTTCTCATCTTGCTCTGCTATATCTCCTACTCTTGTCAGAAAGTATTGTTTGTTAATCTAGTTGATGTATTTGTTTTGTGCACATTTATATATTCCTATCTGTTACTCATTGTTAACTCCTGCCAGTCGAGGCCAAATTTTTGTGGACAATAAATCTGAATCTGAATAATGTAGTGGTACGCTGATTCGGGCAACACATTGACCTAAAGGGGGCGCTATAACAATAGAGGAGTTGGGTTGAGTTGATCAATAATGTACGGTTATTAGTTTGACTTTGTATACATCTAAACGTTGAATAGCATTAATTATGTTCCCGATGTCGGGAACGGGTAAACAACCCATGGACTTGAATTCCTGCATTAGATTACAGGTGCTCATTTCCGATAAACACGTTGGAAATGAATTCCTGCATTAGATTTATTTAGTTTCAAGTTTCAAGTTTATTTGTTTCACATTTCACAAAAATGAATTCACATAAAACTATTGACAAAATTAGAACATGATATGAAATATACTAAAAGGATCACATTATATAATTAATTCTTTGAAAAGACGTCGAAATTAATTGTATTGAATTGATGGTTATACAGGGTGAAATGTGAGGAACCTATTAAAAAGCTCAGCTTGGGGGGGGGGGGGCGCTTAAAAAGGCTCGTATAACAAAAGAAAAAGGAAATGAATTCCTGCATGAGATTTATTAAGTTTCAAGTTTCAAGTTTATTTGTTTCACATTTCACAAAAAAGGATTCACATAAATGACTAAATTAGAACATTATATGAAATATGCTAAAAGGGTCACATTAATTGTATAATTAATTCTTTGAAAAGACGTCGAAATTAATTGTATTGAATATAAAGTTATACAGGGTGAAATGTGAGGAACCTATTAAAAAGCTCAGCTTGTAGATTATAGGTTACCCCACCACCCCCACCCCCCCCCCCCCCCCACTCCTTGAACGGAGGGATACCATGCATGTTCCCAAACTCTCCGGCTCTAACAAAAGAAAAAGGTCTACCCGTATTGAATTTACATACCGGAGTTTTGCTGAAAAGGGGGAGGGGGGGTGGGGCGTTGAAAAAGGCACGTGTAACAAAAGAAAAAGGTCGACCCGTATTGACTTAACACACCGGACTTTTGCTGAAAAGGGGGGGGGGGGGTCGCTAGGAACACGCATATGCGATGGATTTTGTGGCTCAGTTTATTTCGGTCCGTTACTATGTTAAGGATGTGCTGCTAGTTTCACTCATATTTAGGGCCGCCCAGCCTCTGAGAGAATAAGCTATTTTAAAATGTCCTTAAAGTAGATATTCATTAATTTTAAAAACTAACTTTATTTTCATTATTGCAAAGTTGAAACTTGAATTCGACAAGGTTATCAAAATTCAATGCTTGGAAACATTCGAAGTAATAATTATTATAAATTACAAAACGCTTAAATACAGCCCCGGCATAGCACCTGAAGGGCTCTCCGAACGCTGCTGAGATGTGTGAGATCACTGTATGGACATGACTTGCACAAGCAGACGATGTCCCATGACATCTCACACATTTTCAGTGCCTGTGTTTTCATCTTTTCTCGAGTTCTTTCTCTTACTTCACTACCGTCAGGCTAAATATATGATCTATTACCTCACTCTAATCCCCGCGCATGGTTTTATTTTGATGACAAATACAGCGATACAAAAATAAAGGAATCTGTCGCCTGTAAACAAAATAGGACGCCATTGTATATTCAGCTGCACGCACCGGGGTATGTTCGGCGTTTCAAGAGGGAACACATGCCGTCCTTAATATCATTCCGGGGGTTTTCAATTTGAAAGTCTGGTTTCTTTGATTGTCAATTAACACATATCCTGTGTATTTACAAGCAAAAGATTTTAGTTACCGGAATCGGGTCATATCCCCCTTTGAATGGTTTGATATGCCATTACATTTATATACACTAAACTCATTATAATTTGAGAAATAATAGCTTTGTAATTATGTTCATTCTCTATGGGATGTCGTCTGCTTGGGCAGTGTTGGTCCATATAGTGACGTCATTAAAAACATCGTTATTTTTCCGGCGAATCTCTCGCATATCCCAGCTGCTATGGAGGTGGTTGTATTTGTATTTTTATAAATCACCCGATATGTAGTTGACCTAAAACTTGTACGATGGCCATCTGTTAGCTTACCAGTTTCTAGTGATACATTAGTTGACATATTTGTGATTTTCTTTGAATTTCACCTTTAAATAAATAATCTTCTTTGAACTACTGAAGCTTCGATCGGCTGACTTTATAAATAATAAAGTGGACTTCAACTGTATATCCCAGCTTATTTCGTTTACATTTTGCACTCGTCGTCACCGACCCATTACAGGCCCATTACATTTAGAAGAGCATGAGAGGCTATATATGCGTCCATATTCTCTCCTATAAAACTGCTAGGTCGGTACATGTACGCTGCTGCGAACGTTCGCTTGCATTACAATAAATAATACATCGATATATATGCACACCCCATCATATGCACGCACGGTTTTTAGATCATTTTCGTTGCTATGGAAACAGATTGAGAGATATTGTTGATCAATTAGTTCCCTTTGATTGAGAGTAAAAGCATATCTTATACGATGGTTAAACAACTACAACCTCTGTCATTACATTCTATTTTGATATGAAGTTAAAGCGAGCCCGGAAGAGACGTGTCAAACTCTGGTTTGAAATGTAGCAATGTCCAGCTGTAGTTGAAAATTGAACAATCAGGAGATCAAGAGTTAACGGTTGATGTAGTGCAATGCATCACCAACTGTATGGCCCGAGCGTTTTGACGTAGTTAGTTCCCTCACTGCCTGGACCTGCATGAGTTTGAAAATTCTATTTATCTGTCAACTTCGGAGGGTGCGAAAACCCCCTCAGACACTCCCCTCGCCCCTATCCGCGCAAACGCGGAACGTACGTGGCGCATCACTGCCACTTCATATTTTACTCCAGTGTGTGTCCCCCCCCCCCCCCCCTCGATCCCTTACACATTTTAGAAAAGGACTGTTCGGCTATATGAGGGGCGTGTTTTTTTTTTGTGTCAGTGTTTTGTTTGTTTGTTGTTGTTGTTGTTGTTGTTTTTTTTTTTGGGGGGGGGGTGAAAATAATTCTCTATCTTCAGGGGTAGTACTATGCTTTATTTAAAGATTATTATCATTTTATGTACACACCACTGCTTGATTAACGAAAAAATGAACAAAAGTATGTATATTTTGAATAATATGTTCTTTTGTACACTATTTTGTATGAAAAGGAAAATGTACAAATTTAGTTTTGACTTGTAACCGATTTAAGTTCTGAATGATGTAACTTATATCAACTTTGTTTTGATTTGTACTACTTCTTTTTAGAGAAATAAACATTTCATAAAACAAAAAGAGAAATAGGGAGAGAGAGGGGATGGAGAGGGGGGTCTGACAGACAGAAAAATAAGCAGACACAGAAAGAAAAGGGAAACTGAGTGATGAGTGGCAAAATTTGCGATACATAAGATATGGATTTTAGAGTGAATATTTGTCATCTGAAGAATTAAAAAAATGACATGGCAAGAGCCGTGATGCAATTCAACAAGTGAGTGTTTTGTCATTAATTTTCAAATAACTTGTCAGAAAGAACGGTTGTTTGTATTTTTACACTGTTTGTAAACGACGCTGCTCCAGTTATACGAGATAAATCTACTTCTACGTGAATATTATAAAATGAATATCTTACTTTTCTGACCCAATAGCGTTTAGATAGGACGTTTATTCTGTTGTGCCGAATGGGGTAGGCTTGGTGCAGATGGGATGAATTATGTTTCAGTGCCCTCCATACCCCCCCCCCCCCCCCCCATCCCCTCCCTGTCTCTCTCACACTCTCTTTCCTCTCTCTCTCTCTCTCATACCCCTTCCTTTCTCTTAATTCCCCTTCCTTTCTCAAATGTCTAGTCTTTCCCTTATATATAGGGTAAAGATACATGTACTATAGTGGAACCTCGTTATGAAAACTCCTTGGGAACAAGAAAATTAGCTTGTTACATGGAAACTCTGTTAAGCCTCGTTCTGGTATGACGCGGTAAGCTGTCGCAGCATTTTTTTTATTTTTTTTATAAAGATGTAAAGTGTAATGCACTTTATACTTCTATATCTTATAATATGAACTGTGTTGCACATACAACTGTAGTTGCCATTTATATACTTTTTTAAAAAATATATAAAGCCGCGGTAACCACTTCATATCTGAACGAGTCTTTAAAGATAAACTTGAGTTCTGGTAAAAAAAAGAAAATGAATTCGCACAGAATCTAACAAAATTTACGCTGAATGTTCAAGATTACAAATAAATGTCATGTGCCTAACAATTTTGGAAGAAAATGTATACTGGCTGAGTAATGAGCATATAAAGATAAGGAAATCAAGGTAGTACTAGCCCCGACACCATTTGTGTTGTCCCATATACATCTTTCTGTGTACAGTTGATTGTTACTTTACCAAGACTGGGCCAAATTTATGATGATTTTGATGACTCCAGAACCTTGCAGTACACATCAATACTTACATGCTATATGATCAACTTTTTCTGATCCATTCCACATCTTTTCTTTCACAATGCAATCGCATTACCAGAACTCACCTTTATCTTTAACATGTATAGATCAGGATCAGGACCCCGTCTTACAAAGAGTTGATATCAATCACAACTATATGTACATATTAAAGAGATAGGAGAAGTTGCAAACTTGCGATTGATAATACAGGACTTGCAATTGATTTGATTCAATCGCAACTCTTTGCAAGACAGGGCCCACGGCTAAAACACAAGGGACTGAAAGAAGTGGGATTAGAAATACAAAACTAGTACTTTGATATAACGACTTTGTTACCAGGGTTTTATTATATAATATGATTTTCAAAACATTCTATTTAACTTGAAATATGACTACCGGTAAAGTAAAACTAGTCTATTTAGGTCACTAAAAGGAAGGAAAAAAAGTGGTCACTGTAGACAACTAGCCTTTCTAGGCAGGTTCTACAATACACACTATCTCTTGAGGAAGAGAAAATATATGGCCACTATAGACAGGTGGCCTTAATAGAGAAGTGTCCACTAAGACAGGTTTGACTGTTCATGTATTTTTCCATCCAGATTTCAATTTCATTGATCAAGGTTGCAAGCTCTACAAGCTCTTGTTTAAAGGGGCACTGCACTACTTGTAGCTACTTGCGCCCTCTATATAACAAACAATGCCTAATCGGTGACCATTGGTCCCCCATGATCCTCTTTTTCTTATGTTAACTGAGAGCTGAGTTGATGAGATAACCACCTGTCCTGTGACCTAGTAGGGCGGTCTAATCCCTCCTGTAAACTATGGCAGATAAGCTTTAATACGATATGCACATACATTGTAATCTACAATTATAAATGTAAAAACAAAACAAGAGAAAATATAAAATTGAGTTGAAATTTATTGCATTCTATGCTCAAATATAGGCTGCATTCTCCAGATAAAAAGGGTTCTATAACAATCTAGTCAAATCGTCTGTTGAGAGCCAGAAGGGTGTTAACTTTAGGTAATTGGAGTTTTGATGTGGACCTGAGTGCAGGAATGTGTGGTGTCACTCAAGCAGACTTCGGTGTTGACTTGCTCAATGTAGAAGTCAATCAACTGAAGTCCATCCAAATAACGAGTGTCTTCTAAAGCACTGGTACCCATCAGCTTGTGTGCTCTATTTCAGTTATTAGCGCGCTTTCGCAAACACGACAGAAGGCAAAGATGACAGTAACTTGAGCGAAAAAACATTGCGCGAACCAGAATTTTTTCCGTCCTCTTGATTTTCACGACCGTACGCGGCCATTATATCGTTCGTTCCCTAAACACGACGGCAGAGCTGTATCCCGTAATTCTCTCGTCATCTTTGCTTCCACCGTGTTTGCGAAAGCGCTCTATTAATGGAGTAGATGGTCCATGTGTGGAAGACTACATGAAGTCTTGGTATGACAAATCAAAGATACCCTCAAGGTACCTTATCACGGTCCGGAGTCTCATCTGGAACAACGGCGGACTTCAGCGTTGACTTGTTCCTTGCTGAAGTCAAACATGAAGTAGATCCTGGAGACGATCTATGTCTGGACGACAACACAGGGTCTTGCGTTTGATGGAACAGATCAGAGACACTGTAGAAGTACCTAATCAAGATCTGGAGGCTAATCTGAAGCTTCACCATTGGTAGGAGGTGTCCGGCCCTGAGAAGATTCTGAAGCTTTCGATGGAGCGACAAACTTGACGCTCCGAACACGTTTACCTCCTTTCTTGATCGCAGAATCTATCGTTGGCTGAAACAACTGCAAGGTATCCTTTGTACCCCAGTACGTTGTCTTTGAAAACTCATCCTTCACATGTATAAAGACATGGCAATTTGTTATCTCTGCAAGCTGGTGTCCCTTCTTTAATATACCCTTGACTCGATTAGACTTGGCCTTGCAGCGCAGCCTCCGATTTTCCAAGAACTGCAGCCTCTTGTCGACAATCCTGTTTGAAACAATCAGGAAAATATCACTTACATTTTATAATTTAATGTTGTATAACCCATTGCATGTGAATTTGATGTTAATAAAGAATACATTTCCAGACTCCAGCCCAAGGTACACTATATTTGGCCGAGTATTCAATGGGTTAAATTATGCAGATTAAAGGTTGCAACGTGGGACAAAATGTGCACATGAAAGAAAAAAATGACAATCATATTATTATTAACTATTTTATTTAGGTTAAAACGTGATAAATAATAATAATAATAATCTTTTAAAGTCCACTCCAAATTTTATTAAACCGAAAATGAAAATTCTTTTTGCCCAATTGATCGTGAGCCCGGCAGCCACTGAGCAGCGCCAGATCGACGTTGCTCTATCCCTTATTGAACGCCAAACAAGGTAGCAGCAACTCCCGTCTTTTAACGTCTTTTGGTAAGATGCGGCCGGGGTTCGAACCCACGACCTCCCGGTTGTGAGGCGGACGCTCTACTGACTGAGCCAACACACCGGTCTTTTAAAATTATCCCCTTGGTCTCACCTTTTACCATAAATTCAGTCCTGTAAGACTATACAGCTTGATATGATTAAAGGGAGTGATGTCTCCTACAGTTTCAAGGAAACAAATTCAAATTATGTATAACTACCTCTAGAACCAAACCAATTATTGCTTTTAATAAGTTTCTAATATTCCTTGTAACATCCCATCTTTAAAGGTAAAGACCAGTATTGGAAACGCCCCAATTTCAAAAAATGAAATGAAGCTCTTTTTACCAATCATGTGAAAGCATATGTTTTGACTATATACATGATGATACAAAATTTGCCGGGAAACCGCCTACTAATTGATATATTTGGTAAATTAGTTTATCTATTGGTATGCAGAGATGCCAACTTTTGGAAAACAGAAATAGGGAGGATTTGTAACTGACACCAAATAATGTGCGCGTAGCACACATCTCGAGCGCGTAGCGCCCGACCCATGCGGTCGGGGTTCAGGGCCCGCCTTAGGGCCCTGGAAGCTCTGGGGTTCTAGATGCTCTCTGGTGCAATCTGAGCCTTATTTTGCAGCATTTTACATGTGTATTTAGTTAAATAATTCCCACTTTTTTTTAAAATAACATACAAATCGTACAAAATGCATGATGAATTCCTTTCAGACTTCCGAATACACGGATACTTGATACTGTATTCGGTCTTATACTTCTGAGACCATTTCTTGGTCTTCTTTTGCTGATTTTCCGCCATTTGGATTCTGTGTCTTTTAACATAGTGGAATTACTACATGCTTAAGTTAACAGACGGTATTTTTCATTCAATTCACAGATATATATACTGATAAACGCCCCCCAAAAAAATCATAATTTAAAAAAAAAAAAAAAAAAAAAAAAAAAAAAAAAAAAAAAAAAAAAAAATTAAATAAATCGGGAGGATATGGATGGTGATCGTAAGGTCGGGAGTTGGGGTGAATTATCGGGAGCCTCCCGATAAAATCGGGAGGGTTGGCATCTCTGGGTATGTGAGAGATAAACGCACGTGTCGCGCACGTGTGCATAGTCCCATATACATCTTTCTGTGTACAGTGCTTGTAACTTTACAAAGACTGGGCCAAATTTCTTATCATTTTGATGATTCCAGAACCTTGCAGTACACACCAATACTTATATGCTACATGATCAACCTTTTCTGATCGATTCCACAACGTTTCTTTCACAATGCAATCGCATGACTGGTCTTTATCTTTAATTGTAGTTTATCCATGTGACTGTAAATAGCATGTTTTCAGAACCGAGACAAGCCCCCAAATTTTGTATAGATGTGATTAACCCAGTAACTTACACAGTTTTCTCTTTGGTGTTGCCTGGTAATAATCTTGCCTGATCCTCACTCACAGTTCTGCTTTCAGCCTCCAACAGTTGCGGAAAAGGATTGGTTGGAGTCTTACAGGGAGAAGATTCCGGTGAAGACTGACCTGTAGCTAATGGTGTTTGAGATGTGGATCCTGCCAATGATACATTTGCAGAGCTTGGGGTCAGCAATTCGTCGCTTGATGTGTCGGCTGATCCATCCGACTCATCAAATAGCTCATCTTGATCTGGATCTTCATCATCGGTTCTAGATGTCCTTCGGGAATGTTCATCAGGTTCCAATGGAACGACAAACTTAATGGTCCATATCGGTTTGTCTTCTGTCTTGATTAGTGAGTCTACATGTATCATTGGCTGAAACAACTGCAATGCATCACTCGTACCCCAATATGTAGTCTTTGAAAACTCGTCCTTCACATATACGAAGACCTGGCATTTCGTAAGTTCCACAAGCGCATGGGCCTTCTTGAAGATACTTTTTATTCTTCTACATCGGGACTTAAAACGTAGGCTGCTCTTTTCCCTGAACTGGAGCTTCTTGTCTACAAACCTATTGTTGAAAGAATTGGGAAAAACATCATAAACAACTTCAAAGCACATGAAAAATAATTTATTCATTTTGCCATATTAAAGTTTTTAAAATGACATTACAGCAACGATACTGAAGAGTCAGTAACTCTAATAGAATTTATAACAAATTTGACAGCACTTTTTTTTTCTTCATTATTATATGGCCTCTCTTTTGTAAATACATTTGGTACACTGTATTATAAAGTGAGATTTCCTTTGAAAATTGATATTACCGATAGTTAAAGATCTGTGCTCGCAACTTACACTTTTTTCTCTTTGATGGTGATTTGTGGTATCTTGGTTTTGCTTGGAGTACCCTTTTGTGGAGTTGACTTTTGTCCAGCCCTGCTCGGAGTTAACTCTGGTGTTGATCGCTTTGTAGATCCTTGCGATGATTCACATGTTGAGGATGGCACTAATTCTTCCCTTGGAATGCCCGACCCAAGGCACCCTTCAAGATGCCTATCAATGTCCAAAGCTTCACAAGGAACTTCACCCCGGGACCGTTCAGGTCTTGATGGAGCAACAAAGTTTACACTCCGAACACGTTTACCTCCTTCAACGACAAGCAGATCCATCTTCGACTGAAACAACTGCAACGCATAACTTGTACCCCAGTATATAGTCTTTGAGAACTCGTCTTTCACATACAAGAAGGCCTGGCACCTTGTAAGCTCGGCTAGTTGGTGAGCCTTCCTGAAGAGACTCTGGACTCTGTTCCACCTTGCCTTACAACGACGCCTGCTATCTTCCAGGACCTGCAGCTTCTTGGCTACAAACCTGGTATGAAAGATGGGAAAATATAACTTAATTTGATTTTGTAAAGATTTTCCAATGAAATTGTAATTGTATCTTTAAAAGCAACATCACCCTTATTATAACATTAATAATCTTTGATTAATTGTTAAAGATACAAAGCTTTGTAGTATAAATTTCCATTTCTTAAAAGAATCTTTGTACATCTCTGTAAATCTCCAGTCTAATAAAACAAATCAAAAGTAGTATATCAAATGTTCTTTTCAACTTTCCCTAAATGTAGTCCTCCAAAAGCTTTGGGAAGCAAAACAATACAGGTCTCTAAAGTATGGATTTTTTTACAAAATGAGTTTTCATTGAAAAAATAATGACATTCAATTTTGTTCAAATGTAAACACAATCATTCTATTTCAAACATTAATGGATTGCTATTCTATAATCTTATATATAACAAATGAAGAAACATTTTGACTGCTTTTACAAGTCACTACCATGTAAAAATCAAAATTTGTTCTTTTAAATGGTATTTGTCTTCTAAAGCCTCAGTCACAAATGCCATTGCGAACTGCTACGAACGCTGTACGAACGATTTTCAGACAATGGAAAAACGGAGATTCGTACGAAATAATCGTTCGTAGAAAACTTTGAGACCATAGCATTAAACTGATACTGGCAACTTACACTTTCTTTTCTTTTGCGTTGACCTGTGGCATTCTTGTTGTGGTCTGGCTCGAACTTCCCCTCGAGACAATCGATTCCTGCTCCTGGGCAATCAACTCATGCATAGATCGACTTGTAGTCGGTGGAATCTGCGAGGTTGATTCATTTGTAGAACTCGAGAGCAGATCGGGATCGGGATCGGGAGCTTTCACGTTGCCCGAGATTGCACCCTGAGAATCTTCAAAAGGTTTTGATGGAGTAACAAACCTGACACTCCGTACTCGTTTACCCCCTTTCACGATAGAAGTATCCAGTGTTGGTTGGAACAACTGCACAGCATCGCTCGTACCCCAGTACGTAGTTTTCGATAACTCGTCCCTCAGAAATAAGAACACCTCACTCTTTGTTAGTTCAGCAAGTTGGTGGGCCTTCCTGAAAATACCTTTGATTCTATTATACTTGACTCTACTTCGATGAGAGCTGTCTTCAACAAACTGTAGTTTCTTGGCAAGACACCTATTTTTAAAGAATGGGAAAAATATGTGTATTAACAAATTTAAAAGCACAAACAGTATTTTTGTTCCTGCATAGAATTTTAACAAGGGGGAAGACCTCTAATTCAAAAGTAAAATGCAGCCAAAGTAATTAGCTTTACGTTTTTTTCAAAACATAATAAGCGAAATTCCTTCCATTACTCCTCGAATTCAATTTACAAATAAATCTAAATTAACAAAATATACAACAATAAATATATAACAATCAAGTTAACATAACAAGTAAATAGAATCTTTCAAATCGATGCCGCTAATTTCATGCAATGATATACATATACGGTACTTACACTTTCTTCTCTCTAACAATGATTTGTGTTCTAGACTGCTTCTCTATAACGGATGAAGCTGTGGACCAACCCTCTTCATTCAAACCTTAAAGGTAATACAAAGTTTTGGGAAATTTTGAAAATTGGATGGAAAGTGATTCTTTACAATTTTGATATGTTTGGATGCCCCTGTGGATGAATTATAAGCAGTAGAAAATTTAGCCCCTAAAAATTTCTGCTTTCGAGAAAAATTGAATACTGGTATACAAATTTATCGGTGATCCCGGTAAATTTGGTTAAATTACAAATAGCGTCTACGGTCGTACAATGGTAGCTGCGACCATGAACATCTCAGAATATGTAATTGTGATATATAATTTCCGAACGGAAATAGCTAATCGGTCGATTTTAGCCAATAAACATTGTTTCGTAGCTTAATTAATATCTTGACCTCAAGAGGGAGCTATACAACATAAAGAGTTTATTATTCACAATTTCATAACTTTAGGCTCGATTTCAACCGCGACAACGATCACTGAATATTGTAGGACCGCATATGCTTCCAATATATTCATTTGAACCAAATTCATGACCCCATACCAAAACTTTGTATTACCTTTAATAACTATTTGATTCAGAAAAATCAGAGAAACCAATTACTAGAAAGTTTTATAAAAAGATTTGACAAATGGTTGGAAAGTTTTGAATGTTTGAATGTTGAGATCACTAAATATTGAGTGAATCCCAATTTGAAAAATTGGTCATCTGACTACGATGTGTGTAGGACAACTTTCCAATCGTTTTGTAGTGTAACTCATCAAAATGACCACTTGTCCCCAAACTAGCTGAGTATTAAAGAAAATTTGGTACCTCCCCTGTCATCCTGTTCTCCATCTTCTTCTGAAAGCTGTGAACCTGAATCCTGATTGCACTCCTGGAAAGTTGGGTTTCCATCTGAGAACAAAAAGAAATTTCAAAACAAATTTTTGTAAGGGCAATTCAAAAATTTGTTGGCTATTTAAACATTAACCCATAACCTACAGGAACAGGCTGGCTCCTGTATTCATCTATAGGAATGAGAGAATTCAGTACACAATGGATTAAATTATAAATAGTTTGCACTTGTCTACAAATCGTTTTACTTTTTATTCTTTCTAGTAAGATTTACTTTAAGTTGATTGATGGCATGATGGCGATAATTGCTTTTATAATTTGCAAGTCTGCATTTATTCTTAATTAAGCATTGGTTAGAATTACAACTAAAAAATAAACTAGATAGATTTGTAGTTAACGAATATCACAATTTTCAATATCCATTAGAAGTAAAACTCCCTAAAGAGTAAAATTACTGTCACAGAAATTACAAAACTCAAAAGAACTCTCTATTGTCATCTACACCTCCAAGAGTCTTGACTCGACTTTCTGGGAATTCTACAATTTTACAAAACTTAAAAATTGACCTCTACCTTTAAAAAAAAGTTGTGTATTACCCGACTCAGATGAGCTTTCTGTCTTTACTGGTACATGTATCTGCATTTGAGCTCCATCATCTTGCCATGTATCCTCGTCATTGAGCTCTTGCTTGATGTAAACGATCTGGTACCCTTCTCTCTCAGATGTTTGGGGCTCCTTGTCAAGCTCTTCCTCCTTTATCTCTCTCATGGTGGATATTGCTTGACTCTCCATCGTGAAGGGGGCCGGGGGGTAGCAGGGGGCCGGGGGGTAGCCTTCTCTCTCAGATGTTTGGGGCTCCTCGTCAAGCTCTTCCTCTTCCATCTCTCTCGCTGTGGATATTGCTGGACTCTCCATTGTGAAGGGGGCTAGGGGGTAGCAGGGGGCCGGGGGGTACCCTTCTCTCTCCGTTTGGGGCTCCTCATCATGCATTTCCTCCTTTATCTCTCTCATAGTGGATATTGCTTGACTCTCCATTGTGAAGGGGGCCGGGGGGTAGCAGGGGGCCGGGGGGTACCCTTCTCTCTCCGATGTTTGGGGTTCCTCGTCAAGCTCTTCCTCATTTATCTCTCTCGCGGTGGATATTGCTCGACTCTCCATTGTGAAGGATGCCTGGGGGTAGCAGGGGGCCGGAGGGTAGCACAGTTCCTGTAGTTGAAATAAGAAATACGATACGGTAGGGTATAGACTAGACCAAAAGCTTCAGTCTCTGATATTGGCGGTTGTTCCGCTTAGATTACCAACTTAACAATCTCTTGAACAAGCTGCATAAGCGATAAAGGACGTCAGAGTTCTTGTTGGGCCTGGTTTTTGAGGGGTAATTTTTCGTTTTGGTCTAGAGCGTGGTGAACTTTTTTTTCTTCCCCGTCTAGTATCTCATTTTCCATACTCTTGGGGCCACAAACTTGTGAATACCAAACAATTTCTTCTTGGAGGAAATGCCAGTAAAGCTATGACTTACCGACTTGTCTTTATGGGTCACAATCGATGTACATGTAGCAAATGTTTCACCATCCCCCTTGCTCAGATTTATCATTTTTTTGAGTTCTCTGTTCTCGTTTTTAAGCTCATCTATTACAGACTGCCTTTCTCTACAACGAGGACAGAATGTAGCATGTTTGGAACAGTTATTAAGGTCCAAGCGTAAATAGGGCTTGTAACGTTTTGGTTCTTCTGGCCGCAGATCTTCTATTGAGTGGCTAAAATCAGTTGGCAAGGGCCCTTCTTCACTGTTCTCATGAGGAAATGTTTCTGGTGTACTTTCTGTGTCTTCAAGTTTTCCTCTGAATCGAGCTCTCTTTTTAGGAATGTGCGCTGTTCTTTCTCTTGGAGGATTGCGAGGAGATTGCGAAGAAGACTGAAAAGGTGCGAGCTGATAACCAAGTTTCTCTGTGGGGTCTGGCCATTCCTTTGTTGGTTCGCCATTTTTAAAGTGCTCTGAACAAATCCTGTCGTGGGATTTAGGTTGCCATTTCGAACCACTTGCAGTTTTTCTTTTAACAAGTCTTATCCATCGGCTTCTCCCATCAGGATCTTTATCTTCTGAAGGAAAAGGAAGTAACTGGAAAGGTGGGTGGCACGTGCAACTTCTAAATTTCAATCCATGTTTTTCACAAAGTTGTGTATACCATTTGTCTATCTTGTGAACACTATTTGGGCAGCCAATCATGGCACACATCCTTCCCATGATGAACCATATAATTTGAACCTGTGAAGAGAAAAAAAATAATAATAACAACTGTTAATACTTTCATTCTGCAATATTCTATAATATGCTGGCACTGGCATTAGGCCTTTTTTTTCCTTCTTATTTTTATCCCTCTTTGGGCTGATATTTCTTGGTTTTGAGTGCTTTAATTAATACATATTTTTGTACTGATTAAACTTTTTTTTTTAAACATTAACAAAAAAATAGATTTCAAGATTTTTGGGTCGGTCGCAAAGGGCACTACAACTTAGGCAAGTGAAAATCAAAGAGAGTGGGCAGATTTCTCTTATTGATCATTCTACCTAAAGCACTTGATAATAAATCGATTCATGCAAATTCACTAATAAATGTTTTTAATAATAGAAATGCAAACTTCTCTGCATTCAGGCGCGGATCCACGGACCAATTTTAAAGGCCCGGCCCCATCCCCCTCTCGCTTCCCAAACCGGTAAAAATTAGGATAGTAACATAAATTTTACCTTAAAAAAAAAAAAAAAAAAAAAAAACGGCCCCCCCCCCTGACCTGCCAGCGACACAAATGATGCATCAAAATATTTGTGCTTCTCTGATCGTAATTAAATGCCCAAAACCCCTGGGCTTCCTGGGGCTTCGCCCCCTGAACCACCCACACCAATTTACGCTTGCTACCCTCTACCTGATCGTAAATACTTTAGCCCCCTCACTTTGATATACGTTCTACGAGGCCTGTGTATATATAATATATAGGCATACAACACTGATCTTTATGATGTCTTTAACGTTACAAATCTTCTTCTCCCCTTGCAAACAAGAAAGAAAACAAGGTCATTAAAAGGGATTAAGCGACAAATAATGATTGTGATTCAAATTGTGCAAATATTTGTTTGAATAAGCACTGCTATTCACCAGAATCTTCTATGTAAAAACAACTTTTACAAATCTCAGCCATGCTTACTGAGTTGAGACATTCCATTCAATTTAAAATACCCATTATAGAATACACTTCTCCTAATCTGAAAGTGATCTTACAGCACAGTGGCAGAATTGCATGGCTGAGAATTGTAAAAGTCGTTTTTACAAAGAAGATTCTGGTGAAAAGCATTGCTGATTCAAAAAAATGTTTGCATCAATTTGAATCACAAAGATTATTTGTCGCAAGATCCTTTTATTACACAAGTCAACGCAAAGCGTAGCATCCCCTCGCAGGGTACAAATTGCATATATACATCAGAACATTGGACTATACTATTATATTACTATTACTAGGCAAGGAAGTTAACCACATTTTCACATATATAATTAGGTGTTTTTGCATATTTAATGAGCTATGACCTTTCACCTTTGACTAGTGCTGTAGTCAAACGTTTAACCGTCCGGTATCCGACCGCCCATGGCGGATTCCGTTTTCAATTGGACGGTTTCGTTTTCCCGTTTTTTTTTTTTTTTTTTTTTTTTTTATAATTTTTTTTTTTTTTTTTTTTTTTTTTTTTTTTTTTTAGTTTCGATTTATGCCCTTCCACCTGGCACTATGCCTGGCAATGTTTCCCAGCTCAGTAATCTGTGTGTTGACTCACCACTCCGAAACTAGAACAACACTCCAATTTATCTGTCATCTTGGTTTGAAAGTAATCTTTGTAATAGATCTCAATATGTAGTTTATAATAATAATTCATCCAACTTTTACACACGGCGTACCACAAGGTTCTATCCTAGGTCCTCTACTGTTTTTAATTTACATTTACACGTTTTCTAAAAACGACATTGTTACTATTATTTGTGACAAGTTCACTAGCACAAATCAGCGCCTTCAAATGCACCTCGCAATTAAATGAATGTCATTCCCGCTTTTTCACACGGACCTGGCTTGCTGCCGACAGAGTCGGTAAAAAAAATATATTAAAAAAAAAAAAAAAAAAAAAAAAACGATTTTTTTTTTTTTTTTTTTTTTTTTTTTTTTTATTTTTTATTTTTTTTAATCGTTTAACCGAAAACCGTCCGGTTTTGACTGGCGGTTAAACGGAATTGGAGATATCCGTGATGTTACAGCACTACCTTTGACCTACTCAGAAATCGAACTTAGGCTGTACATGTATTTTGATACCATGAACCTTCATATTTAATTTCATTAAAATTTGTCAAACATTACTCAAGTTATCGAATGGAAACCAGACTCGCATATTTAATGAGCTATGACTGTTGACCTACGTACTCCAAAATCGAACATAGCCTGTATTTTGATATCATGTACCAAGTTCATATCAAATTTCATTAAAATCCGTCAAAAATTACTGAAGTTATCAATCGGAAACCAAATTTGTTAAAGACGCACGGAAGGAAGGACGGATGGCAGCGTTACTATAATAACCTAGTTTTCTTTTTCGTTTACAGGGGGAGAAGAAGCTATGTGACGTTAAGAAATCATAAAGATCAGTTATATTATGCGTATATATACATGAACATACATGAACATATGAATACAGAACAAAATGTTGATTATCAGAATGTCATTTTGGAGTACCTCTATAAAAAGTACCCCATCTTACTTTGCCGATACCACATTGTCTGTAGCTCGATCAGTATAAGTATGAGCCAATATAAAGTTATTATTCTTTATTCAGTTTAGTATAATGCTTTTCCTCAAAAATAGTTTTGTTATTTTTTGTTAGGGTTGAGACGCTAAGAAATGGTTTCAAATGAACATTACACAAACCCTGAACCATTGCATAATGATTGTGGTTCTCTCTCTGTCTCTCTATTTATTTTAATCATGCATTATCAACTATAAAGCAGCAACAAAATTATCTGGGATAGGTGAAAGTGAGAGTTAAAAAGAAAGTCATGCTAAAACGGTGCTTCACCTTACCCCTCCCCCTCGAAAAAAGAAGAAGAAGAAATTAGTGGTCCTCCTCTCCAGCATCGAAGGCAAAATGATTATGAAGAAAAACTGTGATAACGCCATTACGAACGTGTAGCTCGCGCACAGTTTTTCCTTCATAATCATTTTGCCTTCGGCGTAGACTAGAAGAGATGAGATTTAGATGACGTCATGCGCAGCGAGAGTTAAAATACGTCTGCAAGATTTTCAACATGAATTTCGATTTTGACCCATAATTTCGTAAAAAGGGACCATCAAACGGATTATTTCAGTCAAGTTGGTAAGTGGAACCGATTCATTAAAGCCTAGGCCTAATTTACAATATAACATGCACGAGGTAAAATGACATTTGGGGGGGTTTTCGGGGCATAAAAATATGGCCATAAATGGCCTTGGTGTTAGCAAGGGAATGCGTATAGTCGGCTTCCGTCTCTAAAGAGAGAGCCGACCCTACCCAAACAGGCGCGGATCCAGGAATTTCTTGCCGGGGGGGCACAAGGAGGGGCACCGTGTGGGAAAGAGAACATATATATATATTTTTTTAAGTCCCCCCAAAAATCGCAACGACTCAGCCAGCCGCTGAATAAGCGGGGGGGGGGGGGGGGGGGGGGGGGGGGGGGGGGGGGGGGGGGGGTAAGAGGACACTTTTTTTTTTTTTAGGTCACGAAATTTTTTAAATTTGACATTTTGTTTCGTTAGGGGGGGGGGTAAGGTCACCTTTTTAGGTCAGCCATTAAAAAAAAAAAAAAAATGTTTGGCCGGGGGGGCACGCCCCTGTTTTTCAGTGTATTTTGGGCGGATTTAGAGCTGATTTTAACATATTCTTTTCCGCCGGGGGGGCACGTGCCCCCTGTGCCCCCCCCCCCCCCTGGATCCGCCACTGCCAAATAAGAGGCTTAACGAGCGAAAGAGACGGAAAATTTGGTCTATACAAATACGGTATGTGTTATTCATTAATTATAATTGTGAATAAGTTATCATAAAACATCTATAATTCTCGGTTTTGTTTTTCTGGGACGCACTGAGTATAGTTTACAATAGTAACTATATAACCATAAAGCTCACATATTTATGCGCCTATAATAATTTGTTTCTAGGCGCATTACATATTATTACCCAGGTCATCGGATTCAGGCTAACCTGCACACAATGTATGCACATTCTCCACTCCCTGGGAAGCATTCCGGCCAGTGGCCATTTTACCATCCAACCACATTAACTTTCGCATCCTTCCGGGTACCCATTTAACACCTGGGTGGAGAGTGGCAAATGTAGATTAACGTCTTGCCGAAGGACATTAGTGCCATGGCGGTAGCTCGAACCCCTTACCTTACGATCGATCTGCAGCCGATTGACTAATATCCACTAGATCTACTAGACCACAACACTACTCATGCTATTGCTATTAAATAATACAAGTTACAACCACCTTGTCTAGTCTCTGAGCTGAACTCACTTTTCAATGAGCAATTTTTGTATCAAACATGTTTTAATTAATAACTTTCATTATTACTCTGAGCTCTGTAGAGTCTACAGAATATGACTGAGACTTAAGCTATGGTCACAAATCAGAGCAGCGACCGCCCGATCAGTAGCCTGCTCGGTCGCTGCTGGAATTAGGCATCGCCCAGCGATTAGGTCGGTGCCCGGGCGGCGACCGCCCAGGCACCGAGCGTATTTTTGGTGGCTAGTGAAAAATGAGCAGACGCCGCCCAAATTTTAACTCCGCGCTAAAACTTCAGCGGCGACCGAGCGATGCCCTAAAAACGAGCGGTGCCTGGGCGGCCGCCGCTCGGTGGCCGGGCAGCCGCCGGGCAGAATTGGTTAAAAACTCGCCGCTCGGCCGCCGAGCAGGCAACTTTTGGGTAATGTGACCATAGCATAACCAAACTTAGTTTAAAGATAAAGACCATGGTCTTGCGATTGTATTGTGAAAGAAACGTTGTGGAATCGATCAGAAAAGGTTGATCATATATAAGTATTGGTGTGTACTGCAAGGTTCACGAATCATCAAAATGATAAGAAATTTGGCCCAGTCTTCGTAAAGTTACAAGCACTGTACACAGAAAGATGTACACCTGTATATGGGACTACGCTCACGTGCACGACACGTGCGTTTATCTCTCACACACCAATAGATAAATTTACCAAATATATCAATTAGTAGTGATTTAGTACTAGATCTAGGCAGTTTCCCAGCAAAATTTTTATCATCATGTAGGCCTATTAGATTCTAGTCAAAACATACTTTTTCACATTATTGGTAAGAGCTTCCATTTAATTTTTTGAAATTGGGGCGTTTCCATTTCTATTTCTGGTCTTTAGGTCTACCTTTAAAATATAGTAGTAAAGTAAAGGGCTGAGTTTTAACTTTTATTAGGTCAAAAGTCTATAATGAATTATCAGATTATGAAGGTTATAACTTTAAGGTTAATTACCCAGTTGACTCAGGGAGGTAAACTGAGCAGATGCAGATTGCAGTCCAGTCGAGTCCAATGATAATCGAAATGGCGTACGGTATGAGGTGGTCAGAGGAGCCAGATGCAGATGCTCAGCGGATCGGAACAACCGTCGATACTAAACTAGGCCTATACTAGTAGGCTATAGACTGAAGCTATATTATATGTTGGTCGATCCGTGCTGCAGAACAGGAGAGGGCCGGTGATCGGATGCATGGCACGCCAGGGCTGTAGGGCTCGGATCGGAGCGACTAGATAGCTGGCCTGGTACAATTCCTGCTGCTCCGATACGCTCCATGCATGCATATTTAACCGAAGCCACATTGCCCATGCCGTACCGGTACACTGCTTCGTCTTTGCTGCAGCATGTAATTGCCGAAAATATAAAATATTGTTGAGCGTCTACGCACTTTGAATTTAATTTGGATTACACGTAAGTATTTTGAATGTTTGATATGGTACAACTTGATTTTTAGAGTTTGATTGCTGATGTAGAGAATGTTATTTGAAGGTTGATTTTGACACGAGTAGATATCGCAGTCCCACGTGTAGACATTTGTGTTAGTCACAAAGAAATTGTCCCGCTGGTATTTGGGCACACATATAGGAGCATCACTATCCTGGCTGTGTAGTAAAAGCTGCTGTGCTTTTGATTCTCAACATTTCAAACACCACTGTACAAAACTCAACTGATTTCACTCAAAATCGGTACTTTAGTGACAATTTATGACACCTAAATAGCAGTAAAATACATTTTTTTTAAATTACTGATGTTAAAAAGAATAATTTAAAAATTCAAATTGTAGTCTAGAACTAGATCTACTCTAACTTCTAAGTCTCAAACTTTGCTTACAGTTACAGCTGCATCGACATGATTATGTAGACTAGTCTATGCGATATTGTGTGGTGTGTGTATTTGTGTATGGGTATAATAATACCTGCCTCACAACATGTATGCAGTGCTAAAGGTCAATACGCATTAGCATTGACTCTCTTAGACCGAATTTTTTACTAACTTGACTGAAATAATCCGTTTAATGGTCCATTTTTTAGGAAATTATGGGTCAAAATCGACATCCATGATAAAAATCTTGCAGCGGGAGTTTAAACTCTCGCTGCGCATGGATGTCGATTTTGACCCATAATTTCCTAAAAAATGGACCATTAAACGGATTATTTCAGTCAAGTTAGTAAGTGGAACCGAAGTAGTTAAGCCTTTACCTAATTTACAATATATAATGAAGCAAATATGCATCCTGTGAAAGGAGTAATTCGGGGATAAGTTTTGCAAGTTTGGTGTACTGATTTGCCCACATAACCCTACACACTTCGCGGGATGGTCTGTTTCGGTCTCTAAAGAGAGAGCCGCCGACCCTACCCCAATAAGAGGCTAACGAACGAAAGAGACGAAAAATTCGGTCTATGACTCTCTATGCTTTGCTGGAGTGGGTAATTGGGTGGGGGTGATTGCCCAAGGGATAATTGTCTTAAAACCTAATTTGTTATAAATGAATTTGTAGTGAATTTTACAAAATATGGGCGCTAGTTCAGAATCATATCCAGACTTTGACCCGTAACTCTGGTGTGCGCGTGGAGATACCCTTGGCCTAGCTAAACTGTAAAAGATACCAATGATCGACTAAATCTTCACCAAATGTTCAAATAATGGTCATGGTTTAATAGTCGTTTTTTTACCACTTTCGTGTCAATTTTCTTAACTTTTTTGGTGTATTTTCCTAAAAACAAAGACTTCTATATACTTTATCACGGGATCGATTCACAGCCAACTGCTGCACAATACAATTGCGATGGGGTGCGGGTCGCGCGTATGTTAAGTTAGCGACCATAAACTAAGATTACAGTTTAGCTGATCATAGCAGTTTCATGACCTTGTTGCTTGTCATGTCTTGTGAAACGGTTTGTCAGCTTCTTAGATCATGGACAATGCTGCGATCGTCATTGAGATGGTTTCATGATTCATTATGAATAATTAAATTAAAGCATCAACATTATATGACTGTAGTGCAGTCTATCGTACTACTTGTTGTATTCATCGTCACAGGTTCACAGCGCTCAAATCTAGCTAGACAAGACAGTCATGAGTGAGTTTCAGGTCCACCATGTCAAGTTCTGCAACTATGTCCCAAGTGGAATCCAGAGCCTGGCATACAACCAAACAGACAAAGTCTTAGCAGTCGGCCGGGAGGACAACTCTGTCGAGATATGGAAGACAGGAGAGGGCAGGAAATGGTTGCAGCAAAAGGTTTGTGTAAAGCCAAGGTGGTAGCAGGATATTATAATAATAGACCATATCGTAGTTAGCACATGGGTCAAATGACCCCAAATATCCACAGATCTTTTACTCATGGAGAAGTCCCAATTTGTGTATTTTAGAATATTCAATGCCAAAGTCATGTGTGTGCTTCATGAAAAGCTTTTGTTTGCCCTCTTGTATCATAAGAATGTACCGTAGGTGAACCCGTGAATAATGATTACATAACATGAGCACGTATTCCTGTCGGTGGGTTTTACAATTTTATCAGAAATGACTTTTTTCTGCCCATGCGCAGATATTATTTACAAAAAGGCTTATTAGGGGTAGAGAGCTCTTTTCCAGGTTGATTTCTTTTCAATCATTTAATTAAAGCAAAAATATCTTGAAAACAAATCTTCCATGTAGGTGAAGTATTTCATACAAAATGGCATTTGGGTAGAATAGGGGCACAACCCTCATGTTCAAGTGAATGCATCTTCAAGGGCACAGAGCAGCAAGACATGTATATGATGAAGTTTTTCAATTGTAAGCCATTTTACATTTGCACAATAAAATCCACCATGTACGTTCTTTTTTCACCTTGGTGTGTTTCTAATATCACGCTTAGAAGAATACTTTCAAGTGCCTTTTATGTTAACAATTTGAAGGGGGCACATTTTATGATTGTTTTTGCTTGCAGATTTTTAAATAGCAGCATATCACAGGGCTCTGTCCCCCTCCCCCCCCCCCCCCCCCCCGAAATAAAAAGATCTGGCAGTGACTAAAATTACCTTTACACTGTAATTGTTTTTCTTTTCAGGTAATCCCAGGGTCCGAGAAGAGGAAGGTGAACAGTCTAGTCTGGGTCAAAGGTCGACTCTTTTCTGCAGGTCTACAGGGAGACATCACAGAATATGATCTGCAGCATTTAAAGCCAAAGGTATTAAAGCCAAAATGATGCATTTTGTTCCGTACAATATTTCCCAGTGAGAAAATAATTAGATGAACAGTTAGCAATATATTTCTAGCAGAGATTCCATTCTTTAGATTTTTCCTGAAATCAGGATTTTACTAATAAATAGAGAAAGTTCATGGAAAAAATGAACATCTGAAAATACACAAATGAAATATCTTGTAAATCTTACTAAACAAATAATTGAAAGTGTAGGGTTTTGACTACTGTTACTGTTCCCTATGCTCACTTCACTCAGATTTCTCAATATTTGAATGTCAGCTCAGGTTTTTTTTTAAATTCCTTGTAGGGTCTCTGCTCTAGAAGACTCTTAATATTTACTCTTGAATAATATGATTTGCATCAATGTACTGTACAATGATTTTCAAGTTAAAACAAACGGAATGAAGCTCTGAGAAATTTGGCTTTAAAAATTCTAAAGAATTAAACACCAGCTCTCGTTAAAAAAAATTAAGAACAAATAAGAATAATTTTAAAAAGGGGGGAAAATTATTTAACTTGTCAGAAGGAAAGGTAAATATTACATCAAATTCAAAGCCAAAGGTATTAAAAGGTATCACTTGCTCATTGTTTTTAAACTATATTCCTGGATTATTCTGTGTCGAATCACACATTTTTTAAATGCCCTCAGTTTGTTAAAAGTTTATTTTTACTTCTTTACTTATTAAGTCTAGAACACTTGTGAGCATTCACAATTTATTCAGAACAATACAAATATACCCATTATGAATGACATCAACCACTCTTCCATCATCCATGTTCCACTCGTCATAGCCTCATGTTTTGTAAGCTTCACCTAAACAAAAAGCATTCAACAAATTAAAGATAAAGGTGAGTTCTGGTCATCCGATTGCATTGTGAAAGAAAAGGTGTGGAATGGCCCAGAAAAAGCTGATCATGTAGCATATAAGTATTGGTGTGTAAGTACTGCAAAGTTCTGGAGTCCAGTCTTGGTAAAGTAACAAGCACTGTACACAGAAAGATGTATATGGGACTACACAAATGGTGTCGAGGCTACCAACCTTGATTTCCTAATCTTTCTATGCTCATTACTCAGCCAGTATATATTTGCTACCAAAATTGTTTGGCAAATGACATTTATTTGTAATCTTGAACATTCCAGTGTAAGTTTCTTTTGATTCTGTGAGAATTCATTTTTTTTTTTTTTACCAGAACTCACCTTTATCTTTATGGTCTTTTTCCTTTTCTTTCTCGTTTCAGAAATCAATCTACTATGGTAATGCCTTTTGGTGCATTGCAGTGAACAATGCACAAACTCATATAGCAGTAAGTATCATCTCCAATTCGAATGTAATACTTCCAATAGATTATACACATATACACGGTCTACATAGAACATATTTAAAGTACAAATCCACTCCACTGAAAAATTGAGCTGATTAGATAGACAAAAATCTAAAAAGCCCAAATATAACTTTGTTTTTTAAAATGGTGCTCAGACTTATTCTTAATAATTTTGTTTTTTTTAAAAGCACCTGATCGAAGTACGTCCGTGATATTTGGCAGTTTTAACCTTTGATTTATTTACAACATGCTATAATTTATGAAAATTGGAGTGGACTTGGTCATGTTGAGTTCTGGAAGTAAAAATATACATGTGAACAAAACTTAATGAATTAAGTCTTACCTTCTTCGATATCAGTGAAAACATAATTATTTCCGTTAGGTCCAGATTTCGCATTTTTTGAGCAAGCAGTTCACTAGTAAGATGCATTGATTATTTCAGTGATGTAATCCAATGAAGCTGCTGGTCTGTAAGATGCAAAGGAGTGATAAGATTTTACAACATGATTACATTTCCAAGTAAATGTATATTAAAATAAATCAAACTACAGAATAGCACAGGCAGATAACTAACAGGGCCTGGTTATCATGGATCTTTTTCAAAAGCTCTATTTTTTAAATAATTGTTTATTTTTATTTTGCTTCCTTCCCATAACTCAGGCAGGTTGTGAGGATGGGTACATCCGTCTCTACGAGATGACAGACGAGGGCCTCATCTACGATAGGTCGCTCCAGATGCAACAGGGTCGGGTCGTGTCACTGGCATGGCATGTGTCAGACGAGGTCATCGTGACGGGGTCACTGGATAATATCAGGATTTGGAATGTGAACACAGGTATGTGATGCATTAAGTCTTCAATATTACTGTTTACATTCTTTTTTTACAACTCTTGATTATATCAATTGACTTAGAGTAAGTTATTCAGGAATAGAGTGGTGAAGTGTGACGTCATCAAAAAATATATTTTTAGAATTTCTCAATTTATTTTCTTCATTTTCCGAAAGAGCATCAAAAATAATGTCCAAATGTTGAAAACCAATTAAATATGTTAAGTATTGGCTGAGATATGACCATCTAAATAAATATATTTTCTACAGGAACTCAATGTTATTTGCTCTGGCTCCTAATCATTACGAACTAGAGCAAATAACTCAATTGGTTTTCTACATTTGGACATTATTTTTGATGCTCTTTCGGAAAATGAAGAAATTCTAAAAATAGATTTTTGATGATGTCACAGCTTCGGTACTCTATAGTTCATTATTACAGGATATGATGCTGAATTTTGAATATTGTTGGACGATTTCTATTTTTTAGATTTAAAAGCCATCTCCATCACATAATGCAATTGTGATTTGTTGGATGTTGCATGCAACTAATTCCCCCCCCCCCCCCCCTCTCTCCCCCTTGTTCTGTGTCACACTCTGTTTCAAATATTATATCACGGCCTCACTGGATGAGCAGGTTTGTGGTTAGTTAATAGACAGTCTGCTCAGGGGGGACCTTGTAGGTCCTTTGTATATCAATATTTACATGTTGAATGAATGGTTTTGTTATACCTGGGCAGAAAAACCAGGCGTTTAACTAACTAGGCGCAACTGAGTCACGTCTTCCGGATGGTGACGTTAAAAGTCGGTCCCCAGACGTAAATAATCATATCTGATTGATACACGCCTGTAAAAACCCAATTACACACACACACGGCAGAAAAACCATCAATCACATTTTATTTCATCAGGCATCAAGTTCTTCAAAGGCCACACAGAAATATGCCATAATGATGTTCTACTTAATGGCTAAATGGCAAACCTCAGTGAAGGTTTCTTTAACCGTGCTATTTTGCTAATGCATAATTTGTTTAGACGTTTATATCTGTCTCAGTGCCCCCATAATAGCCTGGCCCTAAACCTGATGCTATTCAAGGTGCCCTTACCGTGTGCTCTGGCGACAATCACTCTGGGCTGTATTTCAACAAAGATGTAGGGTTAGGCTTGAAAGTTGGTTTAGATTACGCTTAGGGTAAGGGTTGGGGTTGGATGAAACCTTTGTTCCATGGTTGAAGTAATGGCTTTGAGTATTGTAGGATAATGACCAGAGAGGAATTGTCAATGGAGCATCTGTCGTTTATCTGCCATTCAAGTCTTGTTTCATACTAGGCATCTCTAACAGTTCACTGTTGTACCTGCCTTTAAAGGGATCCGGTAACTTTGTCTCAGATCCTGAAACAAAAATCTTTAGCTCATGCTGCAATGATAATTATAAACCTTTAGGTCAGTCAGGAACCGCGTAACTTTTACAAGCCGATCGCCTGTCTGATTATAAAAATATTTATGATTGGAAATCGAAAACAAATTTTGCATTTTCCTAACCGTTTTCATAACACTACAGTCTATTGGGGAAAACGAGTATGGTAAAACCGGTCACTCAAAGATTTGTACTTTTTTGAGGCACTTGATCATTTTGAAGCACAATTTTTTTTAGGGCTTCAATATTACACCATATTACAGACACTGATAACACGTAGGGTCGTGCATCTCAGATTTAACATTGTTTAACCTTTAACCTTTCACTACCCACCCAGGACACGCAACGCTGAGGATCACCACGCAGAGGGTCCAGAAGCACACCGAGGTTGTAGTTTGGCAGGTGGCTGTCCTGGATGATATGACCATAGTCAGTGGAGACTCGGTCGGGAGGACCCAGTTCTGGAACGGAAAACATGGAACACTGCTCAAGGTATCGGGCTAGATTAACCCCTATTTCATAGAAAAAGAAGCTTAAATCTGAACTGAATGTTCTTTGGCAAGACATTGATCTACATTTGCCACTCTCCACCCAGGTGTTAAATGGGTACAAGTAGGAAGGAATTCCTTCAAATGCTGTGGGCGTCGAAATCGACAGCCTAGCATAGTCGGGTAATGTTGGAGCGCCTTGAGGACCTTGCAAGGTCGATACATGCGCTATATAAAAATCCAATATTATTATTATAATTATGAGTTGGGACACCTCAGTTTATACGAATTAGTGAACCTACAGCAGATCAGATTCAAGGAACCAAAAAGGGGTTAAAGAGCAATGGTGAATAGATATTGAAAAGGCCCCAATTTATAGAGAGTTCCGATTGATCCAAATTGATCACCAGTCCTCTAACCAATCACAAACCTACAATCTTTTACCCCTAATTTTGAAGCTGATATATAATTATGCTAGTGGATTACACTAACTGCATGTAAAGAGGAAAAAGATTGCCCTGTAAATTCCACATGTTAGCTATAAACAGAACTATTTAAAAGTGCACACTTGTATAATTTGTACTCTTTTTCACTCTTCTCTTTGACAGAGTTACACCAGTCACCGAGCATCGGTCCTAGACCTCTGTGTGTCTCAAGACCAGACCAGTGTCTTCTCGGCCGGTGTGGATCCCATCATCTCCGAGTTCCAAATGGTCCAGAAGGCCTCGGGATCTGAGACCAAGCACTGGGTCCGGGGAAGGTCCATACGGGATCACAGCCACGATGTCATGGCCGTGGTCATAGCTGGAGATAGACTCGTGTCAGGAGGTTTGTGGATAGTTCTATTAATGATAAGTTACATTTATATGACAACTAAATGTATAGACGATGAGAAATGAGTATAGAAAGATAAGGAAATCAAGGTAAGTAGGCCCGACATCATGTGCTTAACATGGGTCACTATGTGCAAATGAGAATTGTGTTTTTTATTGAAGATGATTTCTAGCAAGTTTTAGTGAGTTTGTTATTATTTTACTGGTTCAAACAATTAATCTACTGCAGGATAAACAATCCAGAATGATTTATAGCCATGTTCTTTCGACATACGATTCCCATACCAGAGCTCAAGATAAGCTTTAATGCTAACATCACATTGCCATTTACTCATCTGAGGAAGATGTGAGAACCATAGACATTTCAAAATATCACAGAATATCACAGAAATATCTTTAGAAAAGTCATAGCACTTATTTCTAAGAAAGTTTGTTTAATCTTTAGGGGTCTTATTAATTGTGCCAACATGTTTTCATCAAGAAGAAAAGAACATCATTTCATAACGAAATTCAGAAGACTTTTTTTTTCAGAGCTTTTTGGCAAAGTAAAACACAAAATATGCTATAGTCTCTGAGCATTTATGCTGTTACCTGCGACCTAGTCTTGATTTTGTAGTGTTACGGTCACATACATGTACATACCCATTTTTCTCAATCTCTTTCTCCCTCTTTCTACTGATCTAATTTCCCTTTTCTAGAGCTTTTGCCGGCAATCGTTCATTTCCTCCTCTTTTGTATCTTTCTTTCTTTTTGCCTTCTACTATTTTTCCTCCATTTCTTTTTGTTTTCCTCTTTTTTTTTTAATTATATTTTTTCCCCCATAATTAAGAATTTTTTAGTTACATATTTGTCTATTTATTGATTTCTAAGCATACTTTGTTCATGTTATATTGTAAAACAGCATCTGAGGAACTAACACTTCAACAAGCTCTGCTTCAAGTTAGTTCCTCTTTTCTCATGCTTTTTTCCCCATTATATTTGTTGTTTCATTGCAATTTGTTTGTGATATAATTATTCTTGTATTATGTTTTGCATGAGAAATAAAATCATTTGAATCTTGTTGAAATATGACAATACATTGTATGTTTGTGTTGTGCTCTTTACAGGTGTGGATACCATGCTAGCAGTGAATCCAGTCCACATAGAAATGTCTGGTGGCAAACTGAGTAAAGCGATGTCCCGACTGCGTCACAGAATACGCGGCTTTCCACACGTAAGTCTTGCTCTGAATGTCTGAAACAATCATCTTTTTTTACTTGATGTACTCGTAATTCCACAGTGCTTCACATTACCCCCTCTTCATTCTATATTAACTCGTGAAAGGGCCACCTTCGGCGACCTTTCCCGCGCTTTGTGTGAGCGATATATTATAAGGTGTTGAAAGGACGTACTTGAAGAGTTGACACAATGGTGGATTGGAAAATCAAAACAAAAGAAGTTGGTGAATGCTATCCTAAACAGAATTATAATAATAATGATATGTGCCTTTATAGTGCCTAATACTTACTTTATCGGAAGTCTCTAAGCGTTCTACAATAATGCAGCATAATTACCCTGCATGGCTTTAGCAGAGCAGCTGTCACGCAAGTTTCAAGAAATAAATTCCTACAAGGTCCCCATTTACTTCACCTGGGTGGAGTGCAGCACAATGTAGACGAATTTCTTGCTAAAGGAACTCACAGCCTTATGATTGAAATACGAGAATCAGAACCACTACACTACAACGCTTCCAGATCGTGTGAACGTAATACATGTACAATAATAAATCCTTTTTTCTTAAAGTCAGACATTACTACTAACTACCCCCCTAAGGAACTGCTCTGCATTGTATTTTTACGTTTCTCGATGGGTTTTACAATTGGGAACGAATGGCCTTATGGCCACTGGACCATGTGCTACATTAAAAATCTGTCAAACTCTCATGTTCATGGTCAAATGAATGAACCTTTGACCCCTTTGAAGTCTCCATTCCTCAAGGATTAAAGGTATTACAAAGTTTTGGGATGGGGTCATGAATTTGGTTCAAATGAACATATTAGAAGCATATATGCGTTCCTACAATATCTATTGATCGTTGTCGCGGTTGAAATCGAGTCTAAATTTATGAAATTATAAATAATAAAATCTTTATGTTGTATAGCTCCCTCTCAAGGTCAAGATATTAATTTAGCTATGAAACGATTTTTCTTGACTAAAATCAACCGATTAGCTATTCTCGTTTGGAAATTGTATATCACTACTACATATTCTAAGATTTTCATGGTCGCAGCTACCATTGTACGGCCATAGGCGCTATCTGAAATTTATCAAAATTTACCGGGAGCACCGGTAAATTTTTATATTCAATTTTTCTCGAAAACAGAAGTGTTTTGAGGGCTAATTTTTTCAGTGCTTATAAAACATCCACAGGGGCATCCAAATATATCAAATTGTAAAGATTCACTTTCCACCCAATTTTCAAAATTTCCCAAAACTTTGTATTACCTTTAATCTATTCATTCTGCTCTCTTTAATTTTTCCATACAGAAGCCCATTGTGACTTTGGCACCCAAGGCCAGGATGCTACTCCTGCAGTATTCACATTCCCTGGAGGTGTGGAAACTAGGCAACACACAAGCATCCTCAGGTAAACGAGATCAAACCACCAATATTTATTTTTTTCAATTCAATTGTTTTATTTTTCCAAATCATTAACAAATTTACATCAAATACAATTACAAATACAATTCATGTACAGTAACATAATAGATAAGGGAAGAAAGGGGGAACCAAAATAGAGCAGAAGCCTGAGGGTTGAAAAGTTCCTCAGAACATTATCATAATCAAACTGTGTACATAAATGAAAAGTAAGAAAAATATTCCAATGTTACAGTTACACTGTACTAAACTGACAAATCACCACATGGTCACATGGTGGCAGTGTTACTTTATATTTTGGTGCTAGTCGGTCAAGAGCATAGTGGTCAGTTGACATTTGATTTATAGGCGTTTTGTTTTCACTATGGTATGTCATGAATGATTTCATCCATTTCCTATAGTGAATTAAGGGCTGATGCATAAAGGAGATGCAGTTGCATTTGTCTTGTTACATCTAGATGTAATCTTGGTTTAGTACTCCATTTTTTTTCTGACATTACCATAGCTCAAGATTACCATACTTTTAAATCTTTACAACCGTATAAAAACAGTTGATAAATTTATGCCATCTCGTCTACATGTATCTCCTTAATAAAAAACACCCTCTCTTGCCCCCTTAACAACATATTATGTCAATTTAGAATGAGGGGTGTACCTATTCATAATGGAACCTTTGTTAGAAAACAATATTTACATTTTAGTTGAACATAAATCCCTTGATACATTTGTGGGAGTCAAGTTGGGAGTAAATTGGAAGATCAATCATAGATGTCTGACATATATTCATTACATCTATTCATCAAATGTCACAAAGAAACTCAAAAGCTTTGAAACTGTGCCTCTCATCCAGGGAAGCATAAAAATAGTAAAGATATATCCGTCAGGATATAATTTTTATGCCTCCGTTACGAAGTAGCCGGAGGCATTATGTTTTCGGGTTGTCCGTCCGTACGTCTGTATGTATGTACGTCCCGTTCTTGTGATCGCGTTATCTGAAGAACCGATTGATCGATTCCTGCCAAACTTTGTTCATGTATGTATCTTGCAGAGCCGATGAACTGATTAGATTTTGGGGTCACGAGGTCAAAGGTCAAAGGTCACAGGGCTCATTAGGTATGCCAAAACAGCTCGTGATCGCGTTATCTGAAGAACTGATTGATGGATTCCTGCCAAACTTTGGTCATGTATGTATCTTGCAGAGCCGATGAACTGATTAGATTTTGGGGTCACAAGGTTAAAGGTCAAAGGTCACAGGGCTCATTATGTATGCAAAAACAGCTCGTGATCGCGTTATTTCAAGAACCGATTGATGGATTGTTGCCAAACTTACGTCATGTATGTTACTTGCAGAGCCAATGAACTGATTAGATTTTGGGGTCACGAGGTCAAAGGTCAAAGGCCACAGCGCACATTATGTATGCAAAAACAGCTTGTGATCGCGTTATCTCAAGCACCGATTGATGGATTTCCGCCAAACTTAGGTCATGTATGTTACTTGCAGAGCCGATGAACTGATTAGATTTAGAGGTCATGAGGTCAAAGGTCAAAGGCCACACCACAAATTATGTATGCAAAAACAGCTCGTGATCGCGTTATCTCAAGAACCGATTGATGGATTCCTGCCAAAATTAGGTCATATGTATGTTACTTGCAGAGCCAATGAACTGAGTAGATTCTTGGTTCATAAGGTCAAAGGTCATGGGCTCATTATGTATGCAAAACGCATTCTCATTAGAACTGACAGATGGATTACTATTTAACTCAGGACATCTTGCAGAGCCAATGAACTGAGTAGATTTTAGGGTCATGAGGTCAAAGATCAATGGGTCATATATGTACAATACCGCCCAGAAGTTATTGGGCATGCGTGATCGTGAAACACGATAGGACGTTAGCGTGATTGTAGGCGGGTTTTATCGTGTTTTTATCGTGAGAAATATCGTGATTTGTATTCGTCTCCTTTTTTCCTCAACTTGATCAACCCGCTAAATCCCCGATGCATATCGTGATATTTCCTTTTAGTTTGTTATTATCACGATAGAACTGCGCATGCTGTATTTATACGCTTGCTGAGCCTGCGCATATGCATCCTCAAACATACCGATGCGCGCTTGCCACTGACGTCACAATCACTTGATTATTACATCACAAAAGCGTGAACGAATGCTCTTTTCATTCCATGCATAAATACACGAGACAATGTGTTACGGGGAATGTTTGGGATTGCGCATGCGGAGAGAAAAGTTATCCGATGAGAGAAGTGCAGAAACCAAGAACCAGGTGTCTTGGCCTTTCCCACGATACGACATCTTTTTTTTATTTGAGGGGGGAGGAATGTTTGGGATAGCTCATGGCAGAGGAGATCCGAGAGTATAAGAGTTAGACCGAAAGCTTCAGTCTCTAATATCGACGGCTATTCCGCTTATGTTTAATCCGAGAAAGGACTTGTCGTTAACATTATTTGTTGTGCAGCCATCTTGATTTGAGTTAATGAATGCTCTCTTTTTTTTCCGGACGTCCGATACCTACATGTACGTAGGAGTCAGCGCGGCTTGACCCGGTGATATTTTGATATTCATAAACGCGTGATCCAATTCGCCTAAATTTCGCCATTGCAATTACTTGATTAAAATTGTAAGAATTGTAAGAAATATACATACTTTCTTATGTCCGATTTATTGATCGGAAAATTCGATCTAAATAAGGAAAAACGGGAAGAAAAGAAAGGCTCACCCCCCCCCCCCCCCCCCCGTCGTGCGAGCCGTAAGGGTCACCGTCTGTGTATGAGGAATGTTGACAAATGTAAGATTTATCAAAGAGTAATGACCCATATTAGACGGTTATTGCTGTCTAATCGAGAGTATTCATCATAACATGTACATATCAGATCTAATATGTGGGTAGAATCTTAGAATTTATGGATAAATGCGGCTGTTATTTCTAGAAGAATTATGTGTATGTTGTGAGATTTTCAGGAAGGCATGAAGAATTAAGGGAAGAGGAGAGAAGAGGCGGAGGGGTACCGTTAGTGTGACAGGGACAGAAAAGAAAGAGGGAAGGGAGTGAAGAGTGAAATATATCAGACAAAGATAATTAAGAGAGATAGAGAATTGAAAATTAACAGAATAAATGTTATTTTATTCATTCATAATACCAATCGGTTGACCCTGTCCCTACAGATTACAAATTTTGCCACAGACCGCAAACGGCATTTTCATAAACCAGTATTATCAAAAACAAAAGCAACGCGATCTCGATCAGCCAATGTACCTCGTGGTCCACAAAGTAGTTGAAATTTGATATGTAGTGCGCGCGCTCAGGGATTCCCGGAATTGGAAAACCCCTCGATCTCGATCTCCATTTTATGACATTCAGTTTGCATGCAAGCTAAATACATGTACACATACCTGGGTTGGCAAGCTCCCGTAATCAAAATTGGAGTAATACATAAGGAAATAACAAAGAAATACACGAGGTTTGAGGACAAAATATAAAATGATAGAAAGAAATCTAAGAAAAACATAAAGTATTAAAACACATTTACGAAGGAATAAACCAGAAGAATGATTAATAATGATAATAATAATAAATAATAACGGCTTAACAAAGATCTACATATGGTAAGAAATAAGGATAAACAACAAAAAAATGATTGATCGAATTGATAGCAAGAAAAACAAGGAATTAAACAAAGGGGGTGATTGTGCAAGGGGGTAATTCTCCTAGCTCCTTGAACCGTAAGGAACAAGCGAAGGGAATACATACACATATTTATATTTCGAGAAAAGGTAAAACAAAGAAATAAAAAACAGAAAAGATGATGAGGTAAAGATTTAAAAAATGCACGCGCTTAGTTTTCTCTCGAAGGTTCAATCATCACTACTATGATCACGTGATCTTACGGCGCGAACATGATCTGTTTATATAACTTCTGAGATAACCACATGTTGCCAGACACCTTGACTCCAAACCCATTGTTTAGAAAGACTTGAAACATAATATGAAATGTACGCAAGCTCTCTTGTCATTTAAACATTCTATTCATTGGCGAAAAAATTAGAATTTCCGATTGATGAAGTTCTCTACTTGTTTCGTGTGTCTATTTTCTTTTCCTTCTTTTTTCTTTTCCTTCCTTTTGTTCTCCCCTTTTCTTTTTTCTTCTCCTTCCTTTTCTTCTCTCTCCCCCTCTGCTTCTTTATCCTCCCCTTCTTTTTCTTCTCCTTCCTTTTCTTCTCCCCTTCTTCTTTTTCTTCTCCTTCCTTTTCTTCTCTCCCCCCTCTGCTTCTTCATCCTCCTCTTCTTTTTCTTCTCCCTCCTCTTCTTTTTCTTCTCCTTCCTTTTCTTCTCTCCCCCCTCTGCTTCTTCATCTCCCCCTTCTTCTTTTTCTTCTCCCCCTCCTCTGCTTCTTCATCTCACCATTCTTCTTTTTCTTCTCCTTCGCTTGCCTTTTGTTTAGAAACACGTGAAACACATTTTGAAATGTACGCCTCTCATTCAATTCTAAAAAATTAGAATTTCCGATTGATGAAGTTCTCTGCTTGTTTCGTCTGTCTATTTTATTTTATTTTTAGATTTACTCATCTTCTTTTTCCCCTCCTTCCTTTTCTTTTCTTCTCCCCCCCCCCCCTGCGTCGCCAATGATACGAGTTTGCTTTTAAAATTATCATTTATTTTATATCCGATTGCGAAGCAGCAAACCATAAATGAATTGAATGCAACATCAGGCAAATTAATTATAAATATTATTAGCGCGAATAAACGTTAGAGGGACTAAAACAGGAGCTATTATTGTAAAAATGTCCACAAAAATAAAACACAACTTCGCGAATGATAGTGATACGGGTCTGCTTTTAAAAATAAAATCTATATCATATTTTAATGCGAAGCAGCAAACCATGAATGAATCTAAAAGGTTGAAAGGTTTGTTTTAATTCTTAATCTTAAATTGACTAACTATCTCTTAACAAATAATTGCGAATGTTAATCAAAGCCAAAGGCTGGACATACGAGAACATAATGAAATGCATCATCTTGTACTTTGAGATCACATATGGAACACAATTCTACAATTTCTAGAGGCTGACTTTAGTGACGGTCAGGTGCAGACGGCAGGGCAGCTTACTATTACCACATCGATATTTACAAAGAGATGTTCTATCACTGAAATCCAACTTTAACATATATTCTTCCAAACCGATTACCTGTTTAAAAATTCTGTAATTGAAACATGAACGATAATTATTAACTTCATCGCTCTAGTTTTGCAAATCAATGTCATTTATTCTACCTTCGAAATTTTTTCCTTCCTTTCCAACATCCTATTTTTTAACATCGCCATCGTACAAAGTAATTATGAATGATAAAAAGAAAAAGAAGTGTGAATGACCTAGTTTTCAATCTTCGGTTAAAAATGTCATTGAATGTTATCTTTGTTATTTACGATGTGTCAGCCGAGGGGAGCCAGCTCTCAACGCATGTGGCAGACATAATCCTACTGTTTATTTCTCAAAAGTAAATGTACGTAAATGTCTCCCTTAGTATGATTTCGCTAGCCTGCGCTCCCATCAAACATTTTTCTTTCTCTCTCTCTCTCTCTCTCTATTACGTGTAGTCTCTCCCCCCCCCCCCCCCTCGTGAAGATACTAGTGGGATTTCCTCTCATCTCTCTTGCTCTCCAAATACGTAGGTCCATGCTCTCACCCTCTTCTTTGTCACATTTCTCCACCCATGAGTGTCGATGAATAAGGAGTGGAAGTAGAAAGGTGTACGGAAAATAGACTAACGTATTGGTGTCTTGCCTACTTATATTTAGTCAACCCTGTTAAGTCGATAATTATTTCCCCTTTTCATAACCCACAACCATTTTATTTGTTTTTGTTCCCATCCTGACCTCAATCATAACTCCTTTCCTTCTCGAATAATATCTTCATCTATCTCCAGCTCAACACTACCTCCCTCTCAATTATCTCTCTCTCTCCTACATGTTTTCCTGTTAATTCAACTCTGGTCTAATCCACACTCCGAAGACAGTTACAGTAATTGATCCATGCCATTTTTACAGATTTTATTATTTATCAATCATCCAATGCCGTCGACTAAAAATGTTTATTTACGCGTGTTTTGGTAACCTTGGTTACTAGTCCACCTGGCAACTTTTACGCGTGACCAGTAGGCAAGACTGTCCATGATTGGACGTTTTCATTTTTAGGGGTGGAGACCCTTCTTACGGCAGTCTTCTCAGTGATACTGATAGGGCAAATGAAAGAATCTGATCGCATGCGTGTTTTCTGAAGCGACGATCTTGGGAATATTTCTTTTTTTATTTGGTGGAGGTTGAATTGAATTGAATTGAATTTATTCACCACTTTCATGGTTGTGGAATGAGATATGCATATCTGGAGTAGGCGAACAGAAAATATGGCAGTGAAAATGAAAGGTATTGTGCTCACAATTATATTAATTTCAATGAATGCAAATCATGCAAGTTTGTGCAACTTTAATATAGTTCGATCTACTCGATGCTTCACCGCATCAGCACCCGATGCTTATCCGCGCCCAGTGTCAGTGATTTAGCGCCGGCTTTTACTAGTATTTAACTGTGTGTAATGTTTACTCGTGAATACTTTCTATTGTGACGTAAACAAAGACACATACGGAACTGCGCGTACAAATCATACATATCAAGACTTAGCGCGCGCGATGAGCAAGGCATGCGCTTGCAGAGGACATGACTAGTTGCAAATACGCGCACCATGAAACACGATAGACTATCGGGGAATTAGGCGGGTTACACGCATCCCCCGATAGAGGAAATCATTCACTTGTGGAAATTATCGTGATTTTTATCGTGATTCTATCAGTATTTCATCGATATTTTATCGATATTTTATCGTGAAGTACCCATCGGGGAAAACCCGCCCCGCAAAAACATGCCCAATAACTTCTGGGCGGTATTGTATATGAGAAATTGCTTGTAATCACAATATTCTGAGAACCTGTCAGTGGATTACAATTGAACTTGAATTCGAAAAATTTCTTCTGTTTTGGTTTGTAAAATTGCTCTATGACGGAGGCATCATTTTCGACTGCGCGCAGTCAAATTCCATCTAGTTCTCCATGTATGAATGTATAATGAATTAGGGGGTTGACAATTGCAATTGATGTAATCTGTTTTTTCAATGTTTTTTTCTTTTCTTTTCTTTTCTTTTTCTAGATGAAGATGGAAAAGTGTTGCCATTATCCGAGAAGCCGGTCAAGTTACTGGAACTTAGAGCCAAGGTAAGAATCTTAAACTGTTCTGGGATGGTGGTACCAAAGGTGTATCCACGATTGTAATAGGATGGGGGGGGGGTGTAAAATGAGAGAGCATTTTTTTTTTCTCAGCCTCTCTCTCTTTCCCTCCCCCTCTCTTTCTCTCTTTCCCTCCCCCTCTCTTTCTCTTTTTCCCTCCCCTCTCTTTCTCTCTTTCATTCTTTATCTCTTTCTCTCTCCCCCTCTCCTCCCTCCCCCTTTCTTCATCTCTCCCTCTTCCCCTCACCTTCCCCTCTCTCTCTCTCCCTCTCTTTCTTTCTCAAAAGGGGGGGGGGGGGCTTCAATCACCCCTGAATTCACTTAGGGATACATTCTGCTGGATCATAGCTGATTAGTATGAATCTCTGGAGATCTAAGAACTTTCTTTGAATTTTGATTTGATAGACTCTCCATAACCTTTCTGGAGATATTTACCGTAGACTAATGCCACTGCAGAGTTGTTGTATTTGAGTGATTTAAGCACTTGGCTTGAAATGCAAAGGTTGTGGGTTCGATCCCCGACACGGCACTAACGTCCTCTGGCAAGGCATTAACCTACATTTACCACTCCATACCCAGGAGAGAAATGGGGACCTGGTAGGATGACAAAATCCTTTGTCTTTGTAATTGCCATATGCCCTCATCATGACCATATGGTAGGATACTACCCAGAGAGTGGAGGTGGTGCAAATTGTGTGTGAATGAATGCAATGACTGAGGTAAAGCACTTTGAAACGTATTTTCGTATTGAAAGCTATTTGAATCCTGATTATTATTATTATTAGACTAACATATAACTACATGTAGATGAATAGAGATAAAGCTGTCGACTAGTATCCCAGTAGACTAAAAGACTAAAAGACTAAAAGTAACAGATAATGTGGATAAACGTCTTTATAACGGGCATCAGTGCGCCAAACTTGGGTTTTAGACCCAAGACTTCTTTAATAATTGCTATTACTATTTTTCAAAAGAAATGCTTCAAGAACCTAGATTCAAGTCGATCTCAAAGAGCCACTTCTCTACCTTAGACTTAGCCCCCTCCTCTTTTTTACAGGGATAAAGTTGATGCCCGGTTGGATTTCTGTTGTAAGAGCTTTTATGAGATTTGTATCAAGGTATTTGTAGCATTTCTTTCAAAATAACGCTAATAGCTCGTTTATCTGTTTGTTTATCTATCAGCTCATGAACATGAACAAGTTTTATTCCTTTTCTTGAAAAGCAAAGAGTTTATGTTTGATAGTTAATTCAACATCATTTTCTCTGCAATAGACATGGGGGGCGGGGGGGAGGTCTACTTTTCTTTAATAGTAACTATTAAAGATATTTTGTAATTACATAATAATCTGGTCTGGTGCCGTAATGCGTACATATATGGGAAAATATTAAAGTATTAGCGTGCGTTCAAGCGATTTTTTTTAAGGCTAGAATCACAAACATGAATCATGAATCAAAATGGCATTACAAAACACAGTTACTGTGGGAGATCGTTCAAGCGATTATCCATCAACGCTGATTCTCGCTCATTTCAAGCCCATCCACTATACGCATCACACTGCCCAGTTTGACCCAGGACCCAGGAATTTGTTCAAGGTCGACTGTCGGCCAAACCGGAAGCAGGCTAAGATAATGACGTTGTAGAATCATGATTGAGAACTCTGTTGCGTTCAAGTGATTTTAAGCATCACGTTACAAAATGCATCTTTTTCAGCGTTTTCATATTTATGTTTTGAAACGCGTTTATTTTTACGACAGACGAAAAATCGCTTGAACGCAACCGTGTCTTAAACTAAACGTCTTTTAAAAACGCGTTTCTAGGGTAAAAAAGTGTCGCTTGAATGCACCCTAAGTCTAAGTAACATGGAATAATTATTTTTTTCAAAGCTGCTGTATGATGCAGTTGTAAATCAAAACAAGTCATTCTCAATTTTATGGGCATCACTGTTGGAGGAAGTAATATGCATGACATAATGCTTGAGCATTTGATGATGCTTAATGTATCAAAAAATAACATTTCGTGCACATTGTCTTATTTAGGACCTTGTCTGCTAGCTAGATCCCTTCTAGATCCCTTCTGTAATTATATTTTGTTTATGCCTCTGCCCTCCTACACTAAATTAAGGGTAGATGCATAGAAGACGCAAATGTCGTGTTATATCCAATGTTACTTTTGTTTGTTTTCTTATTCATTTCCTGAAAGAGGGACATTTATAATGCAGATACTTTTTTTAAACAGTTAGTACTATTCATGTGATTACATTATGAAAGAAACTGTCTAGAAGTGATTGTTGAAGGGTTAAATTTACCTAAACATTCATTATAATGATAGGTTTTTGAATGATCATGATGTACAGAAATCGACCCTCTCTCGCGGGACATCACATGCACTGAACGCAGAACCCTCACAAGTTTGGTCCAAACTTCTCGGCTATTTCTCATCACATTTTTTTAATATGGCAGCATTTGAAGAGCTGTCCAAGTCAAGGACATTTCTACCATGGAATCTTCCAGACTGACATATTACACATGAATTAAAAATCCCTCAAATTTTTTTTTTTATACCAGAGCTCGGCCTTCTCTGTAACGTTTAAAGATGCATTGTGAAAGAAACGTTGTGGAATCGATCAGAAAAGGTTGATCATCTAGCATATAAGTATTTGTGTGTACTGCAAGGTTCTGGAATCATCAAAATGATAAGAAATTTGGCCCAGTCTTTGTAAAGTTACATGCTAGATGATCAACCTTTTCTGATCGATTCCACAACGTTTCTTTCGCAATGCAATCGCATGACCAGAACTGGTCTTTACCTTTAATGTGTCTTTTACAAATAAAGTCAGTCTTGACATGCAGTACTGATGACTGGTCGGTAAATGTGGTCTACCTGGAAGGAAAATGATAATTTCCTCAGAGTGACAAATATGAATTTGTTTCTTTGCAATCAGAAGTTTGTTAACTCTAAACTAAAGGGGTTGGGTAACTTTGTCTCAGATTCTGAAACTAAATTCTGGATAAAGCTCATGCCTCAATGATAATTATAAACCTCTAGGTCAGTCAGAACCCCCGTGACTTTTACAAGCCGATCGCCTGTCTGATTATCAAGATATTTATGATTGGAAATCGATATTTCAAAAACCGTTTCCCTAACGGTTTTTATAACACTACAGTCTATTCGGGAAAGTGAGTATGGTAAATCCGGTCACTCAAAAAATTTTACTTTTTGAGGCTTTTCATGATCATTTTGAAGCGCAATTTTTTTTTAGGGCTTCATTATTACACCATATCACAGACTCTGATAACCCATAGGGCCGTGCATCTCAGATTTAACATTGTTAAACAATGCCTTTAGAGTATACGAGTTAATACCCTTCTTGCTCCAAACAGACAGTTTGAAAGTGGTTTGGCATGAGCCTCCAAGGTCCGGCAGCAAACTATCCATCCATCATCGTCTGTCTGTCTGTCTGAGGTTTTGAAGCTTTTTTGACTTTTTCATGGTGGAGCCGAAAGAATGGGGTCGGATGTGTTGACGGAGAAGTGTGTAACAAGCTTGTGAGGATGACCGTAAGCTGATTATCAGATGTGTAGGAGGAACTAATTATGTGTTCTTGGTTCTTGGTCGGTTGGTCTTCCAAATTACTCGTCAGAGTTTTAACTGGAGGTGCGGGTAGGGTGTATTAATTTTTAGATGGGGGGGACTTCAGGGCAATTTTGAATTTGACAGGGTCAGTGTGGGCAATAGTCTCCGGTTTAAGCTGGTTTGATTTCATCAAATGTGCAGCCCCCTTTTCACGGGCAAATTAGTGGTGGTAGTAAAACCTGACATATATAGTGACCGCCTCTCTATAGAGGGCTACTACAGAGCTGCCAAGTAGTACGGATTGGCTGTATTCCGTACGGAAATCAACTTAAAATACGGACTTACGTCTTTTCATGTTAAAATACGGATTTAAAAAATAAAAAATAAATAAATAAAATTAAAAAAATTAAAAAAAATTAAAAAAAAATTTTAAAAAAATAAATAAAAAAAATAATAGAAAAACGCATAGCGCCGAGTGGAGGGGCACCCCCGACTTTGATTTTTTTCGGCGGCAAAAAAGTGCGTCTTATACAGAGAGATTAACGGTAGTGTAGATCTAGTACAACACAATTGTTTACATGTGGGACGGAAATGTAATAAGTGATCGAACATTGCCGATATGCATGCATATTTTTTTCTGGGGGGTAAAAATACTGATTTGGGGGGATAAGAATACTGAAAATGCAAAATACAACTTGGCAGCTCTGTTACTATATTGAAGTAACTCCTTTTCTTGTTTTACTCTTATTGGGAAAAGAAAGAGTATTAGAATAGCCAGTTGTGTTTAAAGGCTAAGTCCACTTCAAAATTAATTTGCTTTTAAAAGAAAGAAAAAAAATATTGAATGGTGTTGTTGGGGCTTAAAAGTGATTATGAAAACCATAATTCGCAGGGACGGAATGTTTAATAGTTAATTTACCAAAATAAAGACATTCTAACTTTTGCTTTGATAACAAGTCGAAATGTGATATATTTAGGAATATGTTCCATTTGTGAAAACTGGGCTTTAAACATTTGCTTTCTGTGTGCATTATGGAGGTCTGCACAAATAATTTGATGTAATGAGATTAGCGAGGTGGAGGTCAAAAGAAAAGAAATACATTAAAAATAGAATGTAAAAAACAGGAGGGGCTAAAATTAGAGTGGGCATAAATGACAGATTAACGTATGGCTAGACAGTGCATTAGCCCCACTGGTTGTCATTCAGCAGCATAACTAAAAGATATCATTAGAACCTGAGGTAGAGGGGGGTAGTTAATATAGTCGGTTAGAGGCATTTACGCTTAGCAGTTGCGTGAATTAAAGATATATGTGTGTGATGTGATGAAGGCTATATTTAATGTTGTACATAGTATTTGGATGGAGATGTGAGCTAGTCTAGTGGTTGGTTTGTGTATTTGATCTGTTTTAACCAACTGGGTTCCAATTTGATCTTAGTCACGTCTCTCAAGTAGTGGTGTTTAAGGTCATTTTGAGATACAAATGATAAAATCTGATAAATCATGCAAAAGTGAACTCACAAAGAAAACCACATTTACAATCAAAGTGGACTATACAGTGCATCTCAGAAAAAACAAAACCGAGAATTATTGATGTTTTATCATAACTTAATCACAATTATAATTGATAAATGACACATATATGTTGTAAAGCTTAGAACCTCTTCTTTCATATTTTACGCATGAGTGATTAAAATGAATTTGAAGAGAGGAAACCAAAAAGTCATTTGGCGGACGGTATCTGAATTTCAAAGAGAAAATCACATTTCTAGAAAGTTGAGTTTCTGCCCTTTCATATGACACCTCAGTTAGGAAAAATGAGCTAGGAATAACAAAGTTCTGTTTGTTTAAAGTAGTGCTTGCATTTCCATAATTTCATTAAACAAATTCGTTTTCACTGGCTGCCTGCCGTAGCAACAAACGGAATTAACAAAAGACTTAACTCCATGCATGGATGACTGTATGATGTTGGCCGTCTTTCCCAAACCTCATGGAATTGTACATTTTAGCTGTACTCTATTCCAAAACAAATAGAAATAGATCAATAGATATATGTAAGAATACATTTTTTGAAAGAAATCTGTAATGAAAAATATTAGATTATGTGTGACAGTCTTTAAAAATTGAATGTCAAGCACTGAAGAAAAAAAAAAACTCTGCCGAGACCCTCATTTATTGTAATATTGGATCCAAACAATGTTGATTAGTGTTTGACTAGTCTTGAGTCTGTCTCAATTGCTTTTTTTCACACATGCACTACTAAGTGTCATGTTGTACTAGCCTGTGCTAGGAGACTGGGGGGGGGGGGGGGAGGGGGGCAGGGCAGGATACGCCAATCTCGGTGTGTGTGCGCTACACAAATGTCATATGATCTGAAAAAACAAACAGGCAGATGGCAATGTGGTTGGAGAGAAAATGGGATAATTTTTGAAAAACATGAACTATAGGAGCTTGCATGATGGCAGCATGTTTAGGTAGCATTACGCAAACTCTCTCATTCAACACTGTGTGACTCTAGAGACCTCGGAGAGGCAGTATTTGTAATTAGTAGTGGAAAGTACATGGACGAGGCAATAGGGTAGAGTTAGTTCTGCAACGTAGCTGCCTTGCTGAAAAGCATTGTGATGGCAGGGAATGAGCAAGTTCACGGTTGCAGTCTGAGCATGAGCAGATAAAGGCCATTGCAGAACAAATTTTGAAATACATGGAGATGAAATACTGGATACGTGCTCATGAAATGTATGTAATCATTATTCATTTATGCACAAGCAGTGCACTCCATGATACACAGGTGGAAGTATTCTTTGAAAAGGGGAAACAAAGGCTATTTATGTAGCACCTCCATCGCTGTAGGAGTGATTATTTCAAAATGTACAAAGACCTCTTATAATAATAATAATAATAATAATATGTCTTGTTTACCCAGGGTAGCCTCATCAGTATTCATACTGTTCTCCCTGAGGGCCCTGCAATCATATTATTACCCCGGTCATCGGTTTTAGGCTTACCCGCACACAATTTATGCACATTCTCCACTCCCTGGGTGCATTCCAGCCAGGCGTCTTATTTACAAGCGCACACTTGCTAATCTATTAAAGCACATTAGCTTTTGCATCCTACCGGGTACCGATTTAACACCTGGGTGGAGAGTGGCAAATGTAGATCAATGTCTTGTCAAAGGACATTAGTGCCGCGGTGGGACTGTTTTGAAGATCTGTGGATATTCAGGGTCATTGCAGTAATGTGCTAACCGTGAACTGGTCTATTGTGATTGGTTGTTATCCCCTTCTACTACCACCAAGAATACACGCTACTCCATTGTGATTGTTTCTCCCAGGGATGAGATGTATCCTCTGTTGAGAACCAGAAGGGTGTTAGTTCATTTGAGACGTTTGAGCGATAAGACATGAGATTAGAAAGGCGTTAATATGATTCAGAGATGGGGACCTTCTCGTCTGATTCGCAATTACTTTATTTGAGAACCATCTGGTAAACTTGTTTAAAGGACAGACGAGTTGATACTTTCTTGGCATGAAGAAATATCTGCTACCGATTCAAATAGAACCAAAAAAATGAAGAAGATCATGTTGATTACACAGAAACTCCTCAGTTGTATTATTCCATCAAGAACAACTACTACAAGTTAATTGTTTGCAGCGCAAGCAAGAAAATGTGAATTGAAAGGAATATTAGAATCAGAAAGATTAAGGGGAAAGACTAGGAGAGAGAGAAAAAGATAATTTGAAGAAAGTAGAAGAACTTGAAGTTCATTCACCAAACTTTAAAGGAGAATAGATATGCCCTGAAAACTACAGGAGGAAAGAAAATAAGAAAAAAGGAAGCAATAATGTGTCTATTTCAAATAGAACAGAACAAAATGAGATAGATCATGTTGATTACACAGAAACTCCTCAGTTGTAAAATTCCAGCAAGAACAACAACTATAAATGAATTATTTGCAGAGGACGAAAATGTAAATTGAAAGGAACATTAGAAATTTTGAGGGGAAAGGCTGGGAGGGAGAAAGATGAGGAGATTTTATGAAAAAGGAACATTTAAAGAAAGTAGAAGAATTTTGAGTTCATTCACCGAACCCTAAGGGAGAATTGAATATGCCCTGAAAACAAGAGGAGGACAGAAAGGATGAAAGAATGAGAGGAAGAAAAGAGAAAGAGACCAGAGGGGAAAGAAAAAAAAGAAGAGGGTTGATACAATAAGAGAGAGATGGAAGGAAAGTGTGTGATGGTGGAGGGCAACAACAGGAAGAGAGGAGGGGGGGGGGGGGAGAGGTACAAGTAAGTAAGGTAGAGAGAAAATGCAAAAACATAGGAAGAGAGAGAAGGTGAGGAGATATATGAAAGGAAGAGAGAGAGAGAGAGATTGAGAAGGTACATGAAAGAAACAAAAAAGAAAGAATTTTGAGTTCATTCACCGAACCCTAAGGGAGAATGAATATGCCCTTAAAAAACAAGAGGAGGACAGAAAGGATGAAAGAATGGGAGGAAGGAAAGAGAAAGAGACCAAAAGGGAAAGAGGAAGAGAAGGGGGTTGATACAATAAGAGAGAGATAGAAGGGAAGTGTGAGATGGGGGAGGGTTACAATGTTCAGGAAGAGAGAGGGAAGGTACAAGTAAGTAAGGTAGAGAGAAAAGGCAAAGACATAGGAAGAGAGAGAAGGTGAGCAGACATATGAAAGGAAGAGAGAGAGAGAGATTGATTGAGAAGGTACATGAAAGAAACAAAAAAGAAAGAGGGAGTGTAAATCATTTGGAATTTATTCACCAACCCTGAAGATAAAATGAACATCGCCTGAAAACAGAGAGAGAGATAGATAGAGAGGGAGAGAGCAAGAGAAGACGATGGATTATTTTCTTCATTACAAATGCTCTCTTGAGCCTTACAATACATGCTTCCATTTTGAGGCAGAAAATGCCATGATGTTATCCAACATCGAGATAATAATTGGTTCAGTCATTATGCCCTCGGGCTATGATAAAGCTTGAATTAAAGGATAGGAAATTAAGTGGAGATGGAATTTGCTGATCCCAAGAGCACTTCTGAAATGAAAATTCAATCGTGATCGAGACATTCCCATCAAATCTATGACCTAATTTGATGTCGTTTTCAAAGCATGCATTTCAATTTTTTCGTAAACATGTGCTTTATTTCCAATTATAATATCCTTTCTCTATCTGTTATGTAGATCTATGCTTTATGCTTTCAATGAGGATGTTTTCCTGGCATTTTTCCCACTACCATTTAATAGGCACACTGACATCAGGCATTATGTCTAATGTTCTCTTTTCTAGCAACCCCATTTTGAAGTTTGTGTTCGCTCTCTCTCTCACTCTCTTTCTCACCTTTTATAATATGTGACCTGCTATGGCAAAACCCAACACTTCATGGCAAAATTCAAAACAGAGTTTTTGGTACCATTGGAAAGAGTGAAGAATTACCTTTAATATGATATCTCATTCAAAGCTATTGGTTGAAATTTGAGAAAGTAATGGTCAGTTTAGTGATCGTGTTCACAGAAAGTCTATTTTGAGATATTGCAGTTTCAAGTTGAACATGCTATTAAATTTCCGCACAAAAAACATGCACACATTCACTCCATAGCAACGGTATCACTCAAATAAGCTACAGACTTGTACTTTTGCAGGCACAATAAACACACATCAGACTTTAAGTTCTGTAAATATCATGATATTTCAATAATGTTTAATAAAGATATGACAATTCTAAAAAACAATAAAATACAAAAGAATTTTGAAAGTTTTTATACAGAGGATGGTTGCTTAGTAAACAAAACGTGAAGTAGATCACGTGAAATCTCACGAAATTATCACCAGATGTTCAAATCGAAAGACATATAACATTTACAAAAGAAATTGGTAGAAAATTGCTTAAATGCTATGAATAATTAAATACAATTTGGTAATCTGCGTGGATAACTATGCATTGTCCCATATATTCACTTATGAGTCGGTGATTTTAGAATCGTGCGTCTTTTTGCTTTTGATTGCTCTTAGCTGATCTATACCAACTAAATCTACTTACGACCTAAATGATCTTTATAAAGTTCCTCTGGAGAAGTAGTGTTATTAGCAGTACACATCATTAACTTTAATAATACACAAAATAATTATGAGAAGCTGTTACATGTAAGAACTAATGCGAAAACATGTTCCTCTTATTTTATGGAAAATTTTGAAGTAAAAAAAAATGACATCTTACAAAACACTCTACCAACAGTGTAAAATGTACCATAGTTCCTATATGTCCCAATATCCAAATTCTGAGAAGGAATATTAATTTGAAACACACTTGAGCGATACTAATAGTGACAATTTCATACATAAAATATACAAGTTATTTCATTTGAAATAAAGATATTAACAAAAATATGTAGATTTAGCAAAATTATTGACGGTAAAAACTTGAGGTAGTTTCACTCTTTTAGCAATGAGAAATCACTGCCTAAAAAAAGTACACATCAAGTATAAAATGAACTGTTCATCATGAACACATTGAGGTAGTGTATACTATGGAACATTTTCAGCTGCTTCATGTAATGGCAGGAATTCATAACAAGTTTCTAACATTAGCAATGAGAAATCACTGCCTAAAAAAAGTACACATCAAATATAAAATGAACTGTTCATCATGAACACATTGAGGTAGTGTATACTATGGAACATTTTCAGCTGCTTCATGTAATGGCAGGAATTCATAACAAGTTTCTAACATTAAAGTGTCACATTGAATTTACTGCTTTCGTGGTTTGATAGTTCTCTGAATCATTGGATATAAATTTTATAAGGCATGCACTGATTGAGTATTACAGAACCACTGATGCAGACATGCATCTTAAAATCTTAAAATTACTGAACTAATGACAATTATTGAAATGCAGATGATTATAGTTCAAGCTGACAAATAAAAACCATTGTACACTTCCATGCTATATTTTGCCTGTCCAAAAACAAGCTAACATTTTTTTCATTTTTACATACAGATTGGAAACACAAGTATGTTCAAATATTGGATGCTAATTTTTCAGTAATAGCAACAGATGCATGTCTATGAAAAGCTGTGCCTTATGTTGATGACACCAGTTACTCTGGTGCTGGACATACCAAGTCCCTTGTCTCGGGCCTACAAAACTCTCGGATCTGCTCATACAGATACCTTTTGCGACTGGCATCAAGTCCTGCAGGTTGGATGATCGATGGAAGTGTTGTGGGAGGCGATGAGCGAGCCAGGTCAACCATCTGTTCAGCACCACCAGACTGCCCCTTGTACCAAATCCTACCACAATTCTCTTCAGAAAATCTGAAGTGATAGTAGGATTTCACACCAGGAAATCTTCTGTAGTGCTTACTCAGATGTTTGGCCCAGTCGTACGTCGGCACAAACACTTGCCCACTCTCATTACCAACAAGCTGTGGAACATTAATGCCTTTCACAGTTGATGCATTGACAACATCGACGATGTCCTGTAGGCAAGAGACGGGGGTCTTTCGGTAGCTTCGTTTAAAAAGACCAAAACACCAGTCAGGGGCAAATTTGGTGTGTCCTACGGGAAGAAAAGACAATTGAACCGACTTGTGAAGGTTATTAGAGACCCGCCAGCAAAGATACTGCAACATTATGTTGTTCTTGTTTTGTCCTGGACAATTATCAGCATGCAAGTGTACATGTTGCTCTCCAATCCCGTAGTGTTCTAAGAAATGGTGCAGGTAACTCACAACCACGTTCGCCCCTTTACCACAACTAACTCCCTCATCTGCTAAGTAGTTGACCTGGACGGGAAGCCCCTCTCCAGTCACGCCAAAAATATGGCATTTTCTAGGTGTCCGGAAGTACACAGGGCCAGGTTGATGGGGGTCGGCAGGGAAATGTATTTGCTGCGCAAAGTCGAAACTATAATGGAAGACTACGGGCTTGGAGTTAGCTACGTTAGGTCCTAGCCTGGTGATGTTATGTTCTTTGGCGACTTCCTTTGATGCCTTGCATGCCGCGTTGTAGGAGTCCCGCTCCCTCCGGGCATTGCTAAGATGCTGCTCCTGCCGCCGAAGAGCCTCAGATTTTTCATCCTCAGGAACGTTGACCTGCAGATTGTATAAGATAGGGGGAAATAGATAAATAAATGAGTACTTACTTTGTTAATCAATATCAATCAAACACCTGATTTTTATTTAGGTAATGTTGAGTCCTGGCAAAGGTCAAGAAAAGTGCTGAAAGTGTCTTAATCCTGTGTATTCGATCAACAATAGGAAGGGCTGCTTATACAAATCTCACAACGTAAATTTCGGTTAAAGATTATTTAAAAAAAATTAAGACTAATGAAGGCAATTTACGTGATCGGACGTCAGATAGAGCCTTTTTAAGAGTTTGGATAAAAATACTATAAATGCAAGATCATTTCGAGAATAATCCTGGTCAGGCTAGCTGACTAGTAGAGGCATACATCACTAGGAGTCACAATTGAAAAGAAAGTTTATGTTTTCCGGAGCACCCTTCAGGTGTAGTCATTAAAACATTTGAAAAATATAAAGAGCAGTATTAAGCGCATACACACCTGTCTCGTTATGAGGTTATTGTTCTGCTGGCATGTCCAGCAGAGATCGGTTGCCGGCTTAGATGAAACAACATATGGCAGGATGAGGCTCCACAACTTCCTGAACGTTGACTGCGCCACGACGCCATGCTCTGGAGCAGAGTCTCTGTACAATCTCCAGACGTAAGCCTTAGTGATGAACGTTGGCAGCAGCTTCACGTCTGGAGATTTCACCCCTGCAATCCTCCCTGGCAGGAGAATGCAGTTTTCAGCAGCAAAGTTCAAAATAAACTTTATGATGGCCTTGACTTGTTCCAGCTTTAGAAGCTTCCTGCCTCTTCGTCCTCCTGAAAGAAAACAGAAATGATAAAACAGAAATAAGATTTAGTGTGGTAAGTATTGTGTCAGATTAGTATGACACATTCAGTGCATGAAATACATGTCAATTCATCAAACTTTTCATGTACCGGGTAATAAAAAAAAATAGCCATTACAAGCAAATTTGTTTATTTCAATTTTTTTAGGATATATCCATATTTGAAAAATTTCAGGAACTTTTTATGAAACAGTATCAGTTTAACAGTGTAGTTCATTTCCATGTAAGCAACATTATTAAAACTACTTACCCGACTTCTTTCGCCTAGGGACTAGGCCATGGGTGTTGTACCAGTTTTTGAGGTTGGTAAATTTTGTCGGGCCTATCTCCATCAAAAAAAAAAAAGTGTAGCGGCAGATCCTTTTGTTGCCGTAGCTGAAGTTTCTCATCCTTGTGAGTTTCCGTACTTTCGGCTTCGTTTTTTTCCCCATCGTCATGTCGGCATCATTGAGGGAGGATGAGATGATCCCTAGTAGAAACAGGTCTTTTTCGAACTCCGACATCTCTTTGGCGGAATATCTGAATTAAAAGAAAAAGATATTTATAAAAATTAATGATAAATGAAGTAATACATTTCTTTTCATGTTATGTTTTTGTTGTTGTACCGGTACTTCCAATAAAGCTCATGTCAGTAAACTGCATTCCTTTTTCTTTACGTGTCTAATGATCGTAGGCTCACAGTTCAAGTTAATTTTGTGGCAAGCTTGTGCAAAAAAGGGAAAGAAACATTTAGCATACTCACACAGTAGCACAGTATCATCTTTCAATGTGAATTTTGTCAATTATAGAGCGCGATACTGATTGGCTTAAAAACTTGTAGTTGTAATCGACATAAGCCCCCAGACGCTTATTATAATATTGAAACTTGCCAGGTACTTTCTTTATTTGTACCAGGGATAGTTCCAAAACACTTTCAATACCTTATGGAATCTTGCTCGGCTTGGGTAAACCGCTCGATGCAGTTCCTCCCATTAAACAGCGTGCAGTGGCACTTGTTTATGCGGTCTTTAAGTGGCTCCATTTCAAAGTCTATGTCTATGGCCAAGTTGGCAGCAGCTGCGGCCTCCCACTCCACTTCATCAGCTACAGGTCTTGCACCTTCCTCCTCGTCGCTGGAAAGGTCCATTGGTTCGTCAGCTGAATCGCCGTCACTATCGTCCGACGAAGGCGGCTCAAGCTCGACAGCCGATGGTCCTGGGGTTTCCTCTTCTTCATCAGACTCTGTTCAGAATAAAGAGCAGAATGAGTGGTTCAATGAATACTGAAAATCAGGGTTTTCCAGACTATGACAATTGCATGACAAGACAACTGATTCAAAATGATTCAAAATAAGCTCACAACGGTTTTGATTGTTATCACAGCACAGAGCTACGAACTAGTATAACCAAACTTGATCATGCCATGAATGAATAATCATAATACTTTTAAATAAAGCTTAAATAAATGCCTTTTGAACGCACTGGCAATTCTTAATCAGAGATCTGTCTCAAACAGACAACATTCTGTACAAAATTATTTTACGAAATCACTGTCGTGACAACTCGGACATTAAATTACGTGGCTCACTGTGTTATTAATAATTTTAGAGACATTCTGAATTGAATGCCCACGGCAAGCAAGCCAATAATAAACAAACAGGCAATAGACTTATAAAGTCAAACTACTACTAGTCTAGATAGATCTAGATCTAGTAATTATTATTAGTCTTTATTTATTATAATAAAGCTAGATTAGTAGACTTAGGTTAGGCCCCTAGTGCTAGTACTTTTAGTAGAAAACCCCAAGGGCAGGGCTAAACTTTTTTTTTGTAATGCTGACCTAATTTTTGTGTATGACAATAAGTTATCATTTTCTTGAACTGGAGAGTTAGAGATGCACTGGTAATTATCAGCACTACTAATGCGCAAAATCAAAATAAAGAACTTACCGGAATCTGAGCTAGAAGTTTCGCCTTGATCAGCGGTAGCTGACGTGCTGGCAAAGTAGTCCGACAAGACATCCGCTAAGCCTGGCATGGCCATGCCACACGCCGATGCTTCGTTCATCATAGTAGCGACGGTTTTGTCGTCCAAAACCTTCTTTTTCCCCGACATCGTGAGGATCACTCGGTCTATAGACCCTCCGATTACGAAATTATTACTGTATTTTCCGATAAAACACTCAAATATCGTAAGAAATGAAGAAAAACCGTGGAAATTCCGTGAATGAAAACGATCGCTGAACAAACCAAAACAATGTGTGCATGACGTCATAGGGACTGATTGCCGAATGAAAAACCGGGATTTGGGTCACGTGGGTGGCAACGCACTTTTGTTTGCTTCTGAGTGACAGATTTTGAGAAATGATGTCATCTCCGATGGCAATTTTCATTGGTTGTTTAACTTAAGACAGCCCCCTTAATGCCTTATTTGGATTTTCCAGGCTTTCCTCTTTCTTTTGGTACCAGACACGCTAGGGATCCACTCAACAACGGAAAATTATCATCAAAAATAGCAGGCGATAATTTGGGGAAATTTCGGTGTTTCGATCTCATTGTTTTAACTAATTTGGCTTTGAAGAAAAAGGCGTTCATGATTACTAAAAATAAATAAAAATACTTTTAGATTCCCGATGGAGTTCATTTTTTTTCCATAATAATCTGGAGAAGTTGTACTATCCGGCCATGTAAAAATCTTATGTTGGTCCCTGAGTTCAAAATTCTGTATTTTCAGGCCGTACAGCACAATGGGATTTGCCGAGAAGCGTCGGGTTTTGCCGTAGCGGGTCACATATGTTTCCTGATCTCTTTTGCAGATATTTTGTCCTGTAATACTGTATGTGCTTCATGTATATACACTAACCATTTCTTTCGAGTATGTGGGTTCTTATCCTTAGGTCATTATCTCTCTGTCACTGTTTTTCTTTGTCTTCTAATTTAGCTCTCCCTCCCCCTCTCTCCTCTCTCTCTCTCTCTCTCTCTCTCTCCCACTCCCTCCCCCCAGACTTTTTCTTTTGGCCCATCCCCTTGTGTTAGACTCCTAATATAATCTGCCTTGCCTGGATGCTTCCCCTCAGGCTACGATAGAAGGTTCACTGACCGGACGACGAAAGAACACGAAAGATTTTTACGTGTGACTCACCAGATATGAAAATATTGGTTAATATTGTTTGTGATTTATATCTCATTTCACTTTCTCCTTCCTTCAATTACGGCTCCCCCAAAGCCCGAGAGAGAGGAGAGTACACTAAAGCTGGAAAACCACACCCTGAAATAAAGCAAAATCATTTTCCTTTCCACTGGTAATCGAGATAAAAAGATGCGGTGTGCAAGAGTCTCTCTGACTCATTTTTTTCTAAATGTATTTCTTCTTCTGATTTCATTGCTTTCAATATTCATCTCCATGTACAGGGATGTAGTTCATTGAAAATCCATTATTAGGGAGAGGAGGTGGAGAAATACGAAAGAAGAAAAAGGGAAAAAAGATGGAGTGAAAGAGATTTTTTTTTTTTAATGTTTTGAAAAATATTTTGAACTTGTTTGATAAGATTCTCAGAAAGTGGAAAGAATGTAAAATATAGTAGAGCATCAAGGGAAGAAAGATGTACGCAATCTAGTTTGTGAAGCCACGTTCAAACATGAATAAATGAATAGATTAAATACATTTGTGTTTAATGAATGGCAGATGGGGTTTAAGCAGTAGCTGTGCATAATAAAGGCCCTTACATATAACAATTTATACATCTGGGCCCCATTTCTCAAAACTTGTCATCAGTGACAAATGACAATTCTTGTTATAAGCTACTGAAATCCTTGCTTCTGATTGGTTATCAGCAGATTTGTCACTGACTTTTGTCATTTGTCATTGAAAAAAGGCTTTGTGAAACGGGTCCCTGTTGTAAGATACAAAGTTATCAAGCACACCATAGGTAAACTTGTGTCATTTTATTTTGCCGTTTTAGATGGTTCATCTTGTTATTTTAAAAGGCTGTATGGTTTACAAAAAACACTTTTATTTACAGGTGTCTACAAATTTGTTAATCTAAATTTTTGTCCACAATCATTTTTTCTTTTGTCCAGGATATGAACTCTTAGTCTAAACTTTTTTGTATTAATCCACCAATATAAAGCCTCGGTCACAATTGCCATTACGAGCTGCTACGAACGCCGTACAAACGATTTTCAGACAATGGAAATTCAGGAAGACAATGGAAAAACAGGGAGATTCGTACGAAATTATCGTTCGTACAAACCTTTGTGACCGTAGCATAAGTCTAACTTTCAAGTGTGGATAGGTTCCCTTAGGTAATAAATTTTAAAACAAAAACATTTGACAGCTTGATTTTGTTCACATTACTGAATTTCTTTATCCCTCTCTCACTCTCTCTCTCTCTCTCTCTCATTCACTCACCATATATACATGCATGATCGAGGACAATGACACTAAAATCAATTACATTTTTTCCCCTTTGGCCATCTTTTCGCAGACAGGCATTAACCAGGGGAAGAAGGAAAAAAAAAGAAAAACAGGGCTCACATTTGTTTTCCTCCCCAGACCCCAGACAGAGTATGTCTGCATTATTCTTTTTTTTTTATCCCATCGCATCCCAACCTTAACATCAGCCGACGATGACATGTAGATCACAAGATTCATCATAGATACTCCAATAATGATGGAGGATTAATATGCCATTTACAGTCCAATCGAAGAAGTGATTTTCAGCCTGTTATTTCCGCCTAGTGACGGAAATGCTAAAAGTCGGGATCACTCAGCTATGGAAGGGATTATCTCAACTTGGATTGCGTACAACAAGCAGAAAAAGGCGGAACAGAGAGGGATTAGGGTTGTTTACCGATGTTGGATAAAATAAGACTTTAATCCTTTTTGAGATGTTACGGACGAAGATTAATCCAAAGTGGAAAAAAAAGCTAGAGATTCCAATATTTATTCATCCCTGTTGAACTTAGTAAAATGAGGACATTCCCCAACCTCTCTCATCCCAATTAATTACTTCTTATTTTGATATTCCAAGTTTGATGTAAGTCTGAATATTAAAGGTAAAGATCAGTTTTGGAAACCCCCCCCCCCCCTCTCAAAAAATGGAATGGAAGCTCTTATTACCAATCATGTGAATGAATATGTTTTGACTAAGACGTGATGATATAAATTTGCCGAGAAACTGCCTACTAATTGATATATTTGGTAAATTATTATTTCTATTTGGACCTGATAGATATAACACACTTGTCGCGTGTGGGGGTAGTCCTATATGCATCTTTCTGTGTACAGTGCTTGTAACTTTATCAAGACTGGGCCAAATTTCTTATCACTTTGATGATTCCAGAACCTTGCAGTACACACCATATGCTAGATGATCAACCTTTTCTGATTGATTCCACAACGTTTCTTTCAAAATGCAATCGCATGACCATAACTGGTCTTTATTCTTTATCTTAAAGACCGTCACCACTACTGGGCCAGAAGGGATTAGACCACACAGAGAGCCATCGAGGTCACTGTGACAGGTGGCTATCTCATTAACTCAGCTCTCATTTAACATAAGAAAAAGAGGATCATGGGGGACCAACAGGCACCGATTGGGGAAGTTTTCTATATAGAGGGAGCAAGTAGCTACAAGTATGGCAGTGTGCCTTTAACTTTGTCATCGTACATGATAGCATATAGTAACAAATGTAATAGTCTATTTTTATAGCAAACAAGAACAGTGAGGAAACAAAATCTTTGAGGTGCTTCTTCATTGTTGAAAATCTGAATGGTGCATTTTGCATGCTCTTATAGCATTTAAAGCCCCACTGCACTACTTATAGCTACTTGCGCCCTCTTTATAGCAAACAATTCCTTAGCGGTGACCATTGGTCCCCCATGGTTCCCTTTTAATTGAAAGCTGATTTGATGAGATAATCATAACCACCTGTCATGGACCATGCAGGGAGGTCTAATCCCTCCTGGCCAAACTAGTGCAGATAGGCTTTAAACAGGACCCCCAAAAATGCATTTTTATTTACTTTGTACCTGATTTTGTAGGTAATGTCAAGTCATGTGTGCTTGTTTGTTTTGTCTATATTGTTATTATTTTTTCTTATGATGTTTAATTTTTTGTCTTCAAATTTTACAACAGAAAAAGTAAACATTGTTCCCAAACTTTCTTTTTACATATTAGGTGTCAAAACCATGTAAAAAATGCCTTGCTCATTTGTTTTAGAATTTTACAAAAGAAAAAGAAAATTGTTCCCCAAACTTTCTAAATGCCTAGTTCATTTTCACATTCATTCTTTAGAATACTAATGACCCTAGGAGATTAACAAGAGTTGACAATTCTCTGATTCTCATTGCTTCCATGCCATCTGTTAAGGCAATTTGGATCCTTAGAACGGTTTGAAGAAGTCATTCTCGCTTCTTCTCAGCCCAGTTTTCAATCAGGAATTAGAAACAGCAGGATTGTGACAGATTGTGTCATTAATTTTTGTGATCAGGGTGAAACGTGATTATTAGCTTCTTCTCCATCAACCACACCCTACTGTGGGATATTAAAACCTTATATCTGTAGTTCTTTTTTTTTAAAGCTTATCAACACTAGTGTGGCTAGGAGGGATTAGACCACACAGCGAGGTCACTGACAGGTGGCTATCCCATCAACTCAGCTCTCAAATAACATAAGAAATAGAGGATCATGGGGGACCAACAGGCACCGATTGGGGAAGTTTTCTATATAGAGGGAGCAAGTAGCTACAAGTAGGACAGTGGGGCTTCAAAGAATAGTCATCATTAGCCAGGTTTTATAATGTAATTTTGAGCTTTTTCAAAGATTTGATGATGTGAACAGTGAACTATGAACTCTCTGCTGACTGTGCCAGGGCTTCTCACTTTAATACAGAGGCCCTGTGCTTACCAGCCCCCAAAATTGCACAGAAGCCCCTCAAATTGCACAGGAGCCCCCAAAATTCATCATTAGCCAGGTTTTATAATGTAATTTGTAGTTTTCTCAAAGAATTGATGATGTGAACAGTGAACTATAAACTCTCTGCTGACTGTGCCAGGGCTCCTCACTTTAATACAGAGGCCCGGTGCATACCAGCCCCATGAAATTACACATGACCCCCAAAAAATTGCACAGGAGCCTCTCAAATTGCACATGAGCCCCAAAATTGCACATGAGCCCCAAATGTGTACATGAGCCCCAAAATTGTACATGAGCCCCAAAATTGCACATGAGCCCCAAAATTGTACATGAGCCCCAAAATTGCACATGAGCCCCCAAAATTGCACATGAGCCCCCAAAATTGCAAATGAGCCCCTCAAATTGCACATGAGCCCAAAAATTGAATGGGTAACCAAAATGTCATTTCAGACAATATGCTAGAAAACTGTATTTTCTAAGAGAAACGGAAGATGTCTAAATGCAAATATGTCTCCAGACAGAGGAACAATGCTTACACCGTCATGACAAGTCTATCCTCTCGCCTGTGGGGTTCTTTTGATCGTGATGGAACGTCCATTTTCATTAGTCCATTCTTCAAACAGTAAAGCTCTCAATCAGTTCAAGCTTTACCACACCCAGGTACGTACCTCCCTGCACTGGCAAGGTATAGCCGCAGGAAACTAATGATATTAGGTTAATATCACTCAGATCGTCTGCCAGATGAATCTTGATGCATATCCTTTAATACACTTTTTAGAACCCTTATGGCTTTCAACAGACAATGTAAAACAGAAGTATATTAAGCAGAGTGGAATTAACAGTGGAAAAACAAACACAGAAACAAAAAGTAATGCAGCCCTGGAGGAAAAAAAGATAATTGGAAAACATTGACATAATGTTGTTTCACTAAAGAAAATATTCAACTTAGATATCCCACAAACAAAAAAGTAATGTTTACATTAAAAATGATATATGGGCCAAATTTGTCATGAGATGGTTCACAATTTATGATGCAAGAAAAAAATATGACTTTTGAAATCAAGAAGTGACTTGCATAGCAGCCTCAGAAAATTGAGATAACAATTTTGTCCAACAATCATGACTTTCATCAGTACAGCTTTGAATGAGTCCGTCTTGAAAACTGATGTGATTGATATAAAATTCTGTTTGACTAAACTCCTTTCTCACTTGATGTCTCTAATAATTAAGATGATGAGAAAGATGGTATTTAACAGTATTATTGGGCAGGTCATCCATGGAAAAAAAAAAGTACCGGTATGCCTATTAAAGAAATGTGCTGCATTCATAATGTAATTTCTCAAACAATCAAGGTTCAAGAAAATCCATGCTTCTTGAAAACTGTGCAAGCCCCTTTAAAAAGACATTGAGTGTTAAATTGAGGTAAAATTTCCTCAATCGAAAATATAAATTGTTGGAAGTTTTTTAGTACAGAGCTAATGGGAGGGGAGCTTGCAAGATACTCACAGAGTTGCCAGTCTGTGTTTGATCGATCGCACCTTCAAAAATTCACAAGTTTCCTATCTTTAATTGGTTTTTGCTAAAACTTTCACTGAGCTGTTTCTCTCGTTTATCTGCTTCTACCGAAACCAACTTCATATCAGGGTGGACTTCCCCTTTAAATAGAGAACCTCCTCAGATGCATGCATCCCACATGATATGAAAGTTTAATCAGGAATGTAGCGGGTTTTATCCTTGGAATTTCGTCATGTACCTGTAAGAATAGAAAGTGATTAAGACATGGGACATTTCTTGATCAGGTTCCCCTGCAGGTATCTATGTTGATGGATTGAAGCACCGCCAGCAATTCCGCCAAGACAAGAAAACAGATAGATTGTACGTCCTGATAATAATAATAATAAAACATGCTATTGTGATGTATCCTTTTGACTGGAGAGAGGAGAGAGATTGGGTGGATTGAAAGGGAGGCTCCGGAGCTTCTTTCTTTCTCCCTCCACACCTATCTGTTGCTTTGCTACACCTTGTTTCCTTGAACGCACACACAAGAATCACACCTTCCAGACAGTCCCAAGGGACTCCAGAAGTCACTAGATATGTTTTCATTACCGAGACGTTGTCGTCGTCCGGGAAGATCATTCCATCAGCTGGGTTTTCAGGGCCAGCGTTCACACCCCACCGTCGTCGTAGAGAATACCAACTTGAGAAATTTCTTTGAAAGCTCTGCTTGTCATGTTGAGCATCGAGTATGATGTGGCCATGACAGATGAGGTTCATAGATGTCTAAAAGATGAGCATTGGTAAATTGTTGTACCAGGATAAAGGTTTAATAGTAAGGTGTATGCTTCAGTTATTTCTATTGCTCACTCTGTATACACACTGTAAGCCATAACATTTGGCAATTTATCAGAAACTCTCCTCAAAAGATAATCCGGAGGGAGTTTTGCAGCAGACAGTAGATTCAGTATCAACACAGGGTTCTGTCAATTGTGTTGAATGAGCACAGAGAAGAGGCAATACTTTTAAGCAATTACCCCTCTTAGGCACTTAACTGAAAGGGTTGGTAATCAGTTGAATCTATCGCAACCCCACCTATCCATCACAAAGTTACCATCTCCTATAACCATTATATATTGAGAGTTGTGATTGGTATCAAACAAAAGTTTACTCTGAAACTAAACTCCAATAGAAAACTCAATTTTTTCTCAAGAAGAGGCTGTGTTCATACTAAACAACCTCTGTCAGACGTTCAAATTTCGCAAAGTTTCCTTGAAAGGTTGCAAATTTTTAAAATAAATTCTTTATTTGGCTTGCTTCTATGTTACAACGAAAACATGTCAAGGGACCAGGGCACATTCAATGTATGACCAAAAAAGGACAATAAAGGATCCTTCTTCCTCAAGGCTTCTTGGAGGGGGAAGGGGTGGGTGGGCATCCGATTGCAATCTGCTTAAGTTACATATCCAACCGAGAGCATGTTATCAGACAACGTACATGATGCTAGTCTTATTCTTCTTCACTTTATTCTTTTTTTTCTTTCTTTTCTTTCTTTTCTTTGGTTGTGTGTAATACCAGGTCCAACGCGATATGTATTCTTTGTCCTTTCCAGCTAAATTATTGTCTTTAGAAACTTGTAGACAACACCAAGCGCGAGAGATAAATAGAGAGAAAGAAGAAGAAGGTGGGAGAAAAATGACAAAGAAAGATGATGCGATGTGAGAAAAAGGTAGAATTGACAGTGAGAAGGGAAAAAATGAGGGGAGATAAAAGGGGCTATGGGTAAATATTTGTATGTGCTATGTAGCTCTGAAACCTTAATTAACTAATATATCGTCGCCTGGGTGGCAGCAGGGCGTTAGCTCGAACTTCAGGTAAAAAATTATGCGTTAAGCAGAAGGGCTCAGCACTAAATCCGCCCAAACTTTTATAAACTGACTAATTTTCGATAAAAAAATTGTGGCCGTGTTCTACTACCGGTATAACATTTCTATTAGTCTTTTAAGTTTTATACCAGTTTTCGGGACGGAAAGCAGTTTAAACATGAAATAAATATTTAAATGCAAATAATTTGAAGAGTAGCTTTAGAGTCACTCGCACGCTAATGCCCTTCTGCCAGCCGGGCGACGATATGTATAGGTTTGTCATCTGCTTAAAAAAGTGGTTTCTTGTATAGCCCTCATGCCTGTCAGACTTGACACTTCTGGCCCTCTACTTTTATTTTGCTGGCTTTAGCGCGGCTGCCATTACGGCGCTCTAGCATTTCAAAGAATTGATTCCTGCCAGGTACCCATCTAACTCAACTTAGTTGAGTGCAGCAAACATAGATTAATGTCTTGCCAAAGGACATTGGTGCTGCAGCGGAGACTCGAACTGCGAACCATGTGATCCACAGTCCGGTGATTTATCCTCTAGACCACGAAACCTCCAAAAGCTACAATAGTTTGAGTGCTGTGAATAAGTACCCTTCTGTCTCTCATCAGACAGTATATCTATCATGCTGGATGTTGCCTCATGATCGAGATCGAGATGCATTAAAGAGAGGGTTGAGTTCTGGGAAGAGAGGTAAAAATAATTTGTTGGCGTTATCATTGTATTATGCAAGTGTGGAAGAGAACATCAGATAAAAAATGTTCCCTGAAAAGCATGGCTCTTCAAATGCTTTCATATTCTAAATATGGCATGTAACAACATACAAATCGGGACAGATTTTTATGCCACATGTTTTTGCAGTCCCATATACATCTTTCTGTGTACAGTGCTTTTTCAAGACTGGGCCAAAATTCTTATCATACTGATGATTCTAGAACCTTGCAGTACAAACCAATACTTGTATGCTAGATGATCAACCTTTTCTGATCGATTCCACATCGTTTCTTTGACAATGCAATCGCATGACCAGAACTCAACTTTATCTTTAAGTTGAGAAGTAAGACAAAATACTCCGAAAATGCCTGGATCAGAGCATCTTCTTGCTCTCTCTCTCTCAAGAGAGACCTAGCAAAGCTCATTCTGAAGTCTTACTAGGCCTGTCTTCACTATCTCAAGATTGCCAAATATCCTGCTATTTGAAATATCCTGATCGCAAACCATCCAGCTAATTTGCGTCTCCATCAGCCCGAAGTTGCAATTAGCAGGATATTTGGTCGGGATTGTCATCCCAAGACATATTGGGATAGTTTGCAAAATATCCCACTATTTGGCAAAATATCCAGCTATTTGTCCGGTGCGTCTTCTCCAGACCGAAGACTCGCGCTAACGCTGAGCAAGGTCGAGTTTCAAGTTTCGAGGTTGAATCTCGAGCTGATGAAGACGCGATTTGTAACTTCAGGATTATTTCCCAAATCAGAAATAACGGGCTATTTGGCAATCTCGAGATGATGCAGACGTGCCTACTGTTACTCTATCAACCTTCCTACTCCAGGGATGTCTTTCTCAAAGCAGGGTACTAAGCAGATATCCTTCCTTGATGGTTCTAAGGGTGTTCTGATATCTTTGTTCCTCTCAGATGAACCTGCTTGGGGACGAATTAGTCTAGATGCATTTAGATAGAGATAAAGAGATCCAGCCAAAGCAAAAGAAGATTACTGTTTTTTTACGCCTATTTTTCACCCCATTCTACAGGCATGTACTTGTGTATGCATGTATGTAGGCTTTGCCTGAGACAAGGCATCTTGTCTCTTTTGCTGTCACAGTTTTGGTTTAAAGGCAAAGACCAGTTGTGGAAACGCCCCATTTTAAAAATAATGAAATGGAAGCTCTTATTACCAATCATGTGAACAAATATGTTTTGACTAATACATGTTGATAACAATTTTGCCGGTAAACCGCCTACTAATTGATATATTTGGTAAATTAGTTTATCTATTGTTATGTGATAGATAAAACGTCCCATATACATCTTTCTGTGTACGGTCCTTGTAACTTTACCAAGACTGGGCCAAATTTCTTATCATTTTGATGATTCCAGAACCTTGCAGTACACACCAATACTTAAATGCTAGATGATCAACCTTTTCTGATCGATTCCACAACGTTTCTTTCACAATGCAATCGCATGACCAGAACTGATCTTTATCTTTAAAGATTTTCCCGTGCTGTCTGCTATTCCATCTGGTTGCCACACCCTTTGCTCATATGCTCCATTTACTTTTAGTGGGAAAATGAAAAGACTATAGTATTTTTTTACAGTATGAAAGATATGTACGGTAGTTCATGTACAAGACAAAATAAAAATAAGCTGAAAATATCTACAAAGGTTTAGGATAGGACAAAATCAATTGATATGTACAAATATTAAGTTACCCTAACCGAAGTAGGCCCTTATTTCAACACTGCACACCTTTTTTGAACTTAACGATTTGATATTTCAAGTTCACTGCAAATTTATTGATCAGACCAATACAGTGATTTGTTGCTTGGTTTTGTCAGGCTATTGGTTGATCGATTAATGAAAGATTGATCTATTCAATGAGTGGATGATATCTTATCCAGGGGAAAAAATACACGGGGGCTCTGGGCGAATGAGCCCCCTAAATGCCCAAAAGAGCCCCCGAAATGAAAAAAAAGAGCCCCCAAAATTTGCATAGAGTTCAATGCAAAACAAATTAAAGAGTGTTACTTTCATGCAAGCAAGCTTGAAAAGTAGCCCCCGAAATGTTTTTATTGATTTTTTCCCTGATCTTATCGTTTGAATTTAAGATGCATGTCAGAGTGTGTATCAAGTCATTAATAAGAATCTCAGTAATTGCCAGTATAGGTACAAGCTTCAGATATGAAGTGTCAAATTTAATAAGCATTCCAGTTGCATTGATTTTTACATGTATTTAAACATCCTCCAATATTCTCTTCATAACATCCGACGTCTTACTAAATATAATCACCCATGTGTTGTGTTACCGTCATTCTAAAGACAATCCCAGCTTCCAAATCCTGGATGGTATCTTGTATCATCTTATGAATGATGAATGATTGTCTACCCAGCGCAGGGCACCTAAAGGGATTGATGTTACGCAGACGAGGCTCTCTTAAAAGGTTCAGACAGTACTCACGCTAAAGGACACGTCTAGGATGATAAGATAATGTTTTTTCTGTGTCTGCACATCCTTTCTCCATTTCTGCTTTGTCTCCTTTTTTCTGTTTTTATCCTTTTTTGTTATTTGCTTTAGCATGTATTGTCTAATTTAAACCCTTTCTTGTTTGTGTTCCTTTAAAGGTAAAGACCAGTTTTGGAAACGCCCCCCTCTCACAAAATGAAATGGAAGCTCTTATTACTAATCCTGTGAAAGAATATGTTTTGACTAATACGTGATGATACCAATTTTGCCGAGAAACCACCTACATGTACTTATTGATATACTTGGTAAATTATTATATCTTTTTGGACCTGATAGATATAACGCACGTGTCGCGTAGTCCCATATACATCTTTCTGTGTACAGTGCTTGTAACTTTACCAAGACTGGGCCAAATTTCTTATCATTTTGATGATTCCAGAACCTTGCAGTACACACCAATACTTATATGCTAGATGATCAACCTTTTCTGATCGATTCCACAACGTTTCTTTCACAATGCAATCGCATGACCAGAACTGATCTTTATCTTTAAAAAGAAAGCGGAGTACCATCAGCTGGGAAAATTTTAAAGAGAAGCATTTCTTCATTCTGGGGTTTCATGGGAAAGGACTCCCCCATTTAAAAATAAGTGCATTTAATTGGCCTTGACAAACCTGGGCCAACCTGGGCCCTGTTTCATAAAACTTTTCATCGATAACAAATGCTAAACTTCTATGACAAATTTGCTCTCAGCCGATCAAATGCCACAATTTCAGTAGCTTATTATGGTAACTTGCTGTTGATACTTGTTTTATGAAACAGCTAGGGCCCAGATTTTGCAGAAGCAGATGATTACTGAGATTTGTAGGTCTGTTTGTGTTTTGATATGTGTGTTTGGAACTTTGGATATGTTTCCATTTAGGGTTAGGGTTAGAGTTAGGGTAAAATGACAAAAAATGACAGTTTTTGCAGCTGGGCCGAGTTGTCCCCCGGTCCGAGTTAGCACGGATCCTTTCCAACCATACTGTACACATTATTTATTTGTACTCTTGAACATAAATGTAGAATGTTAATTTGATTTCATTCCACGAAAATGTCTTTCCCATCCTTACCGGACGAAACTCGGTTTTATGCAACTTTGGACAGTCTGTTGTTTGACTGTTATTGGTCTGGACAACTAGATTATTGCACGATGAATAACTCAGATTCTCGCTTTCGGAGAAGTGTCTCTCAATGTCATGTCATGACCAGAAATGGGGAACATTTTTGAAGGCATTGTTTAACAATGTTTCCAGTTTTACAAATCTGAGATGCACGGCCCTACGTGTTATTAGTGTTATTAGTTTCTGTGATATGGTGTAATATTGAAGCCCTAAAAAATTTTACTTCATAATGATCATGAAGTGATTCAAAAAATGTAAAAACCCATGAGTGAGCGGCTTTACCATACTCATTTTCTCTATTAAAGAGACTGTAGTGTTAAAAAAAGGTTGGGGAATTTTTTTTTGAAATTTCGAATTCCAATCACAAATATCTTGAATATCTAGCATGCGATTGGCTTGTAAAAGTCATGGGAATCATTTCTGACTTAAAGGTTTATAATTATGATTGCAGCATGAGCTGAATCCAGGATTTTGTTTAGAATTAGAGGCAAGTTACCTAATACCTTTATAGCTAAAGTTTAGTACTAGCCATGCAATTACAAGGTGAAAGAAACTGTCTGGAAGCAATTGAAAAAGGTTGATTTTGTAGTATGTATACTGTTAGGTTTTGAAATGATGAAAAGGAAGTTAATTAACTTGATCCTGATGAAACACAGAAATGGGTATAAGGGACTGCACACAAGTATGACATAAAAGTTTGGTCCAAACTTTTGAGCTATTTCACATATTTTTAAAATGAGGGCATTTGAAGTGTATTCCTTTTCATGTGGCATGTCTTCTACAATGTTTTTCCAAGCTGACATACAAATAAAGCAAAAGCTCACAAATTACTTTTCACTTTTACACAAACCTCAACCGTCTCTTTAAGGATGTCTCCATTCTGAACTCTGCATAATATTATTCTAGCCTGTTAGAGTACCTGGTCGTCCTAAGCAGATATTATTACTCGTGATTTCCCCGAAGTCGCAACCCAGAGACACGGGATGGATTGCAGGATTTTAGGGGTTTTGTCTGCAACAAAGTGGTCAGGGAAACAGATGCATAATGCATGCAGGGCTTAATGGGGGGTTTGTTTTACTTTATCACATTATTTGCGCAGCGAGATCAGGCCCTTGCATTCAGATGCAGACAATTAAATATTTTGTTACAGATGAAATAGAGACGGAATATCCAGAGGGGGAGGAGGAGACGGCTCACAGATTCTAGGAATATTCAAAATCTAATCAGTAACCCTAGAGGAGAGTGGAGACTTGGTTTGAAGAAATACTGTGCCTGGGTGTGGTGAGCGATTCAGCTAAGATGGGGAGAGAAAAAAAAATCCAAAATATAGAATTGGAGAAAATGTCGCAGGGGCAAAAGCAGTGAAAGGCAATCAATAAATCAACACAATCAAGCGTCAGAAAAGCTGAGACATACTTAAAGGTAAAGACCAGTATTGGAAACGCCCCAATTTCAAAAAATGAAATGGAAGCTCTTATTACCAATCATGTGAAAGAATATGTTTTGAATAATACATGATGATAAAAAGTTTGCCTGGAAACCGCCTACTAATTGATATATTTGGTAAATTAGTTTATCTATTGGTGTGTGAGAGATAAAATGCAGTTGTCGCGCATGTGTGCCTAGTCCCATATACATCTTTCTGTGTACAGTGCTTGTAACTTTATGAAGACTGGGCCAAATTTCTTATCATTTTGATGATTCCAGAACCTTGCAGTACATCTATGCTAGATGATCAACCTTTTCTGATCGATTTCACGTTTCTTTCACAATGCAATCGCATGACCATAACTGGTCTTTATCTTTAAGTGACCATCCCCATATGAATAAATGACTTTGTGAATGAATGAATAATTGAGTTAATGATTAAATAAGCAAATAAATACATAAAATAAATAAGGGAATAGATAATGGCTCTTTCTTTGTAAAAACGAAAAATGTCATAGTTTGTTAATCCAGCTTGAATTGGAATCTTATCAGAACATTTGAACATGATATGCTTGCAAGTAAATGCAGATAATTGTTGAGATAAGGTTATGCTACGGTCACAAAGGTTCGTACAAACGATAATTTCGTACAAATCTCCCTGTTTTTCCATTGTTTTCCCGAATTTCCATTGTCTGAAAATCGTTCGAGGCTTTAGATACTTTAAGACACATTACATGTATTAATAACGCTATCATGTGAATGTGGAATACACCACTAGCGCCCTGTTTCATGAAACTTGTTATCAATAAAAGGTTGCAATATTTAAGCTACTGAAATTCTTGTATTTGATTGGCTGTGAGTAGATTTGTCATAGATCTGTGGCAGTTTTTATTGATAACAAGTTTTGATGAAACAGGGTCTAGAAACAAGCCAGATTTTAAGTGAAAACTGACCGTCCACCCCTGTTTCCTTTTTAAAATCAAACCATCTATCCCTCCTTCCATTCATCAATCTTATTATCCATTTATCCAGCCGTCATTTCTATCAATCCGTGAATCCTATTTCCCCTCTATCCGATTTCTCTCAACCCATCTTGTTATCCAATTTCTACCTATCGATCAATTCAATTTTACTCGCTATCCATCTATCTATCCATCCACCCATCCATCCATCCATCAATCCATATTTCATAGGAAGGGATACCCAGTGTGTTATTGGAAGTGTTGGTCTAGGTGTCCCAATTTCCAGGGGGCCTTTCAAAATGACAGATGCCGACATTCTTATTCTAATTGGAACTCAAATAAAGAATTCTGTGTTTATGATATATATCATTGCAAAATTTCATCAAAGTTTGGTAGATATCATTATGCACTTCACTTGTATAAACTGATAGGTCAATTTAATAGGCATCCCAGTTTCAAGGGGACCTTTTAAAATAACAATTGCAGACATCCCTATTTTGATTGGCACTTTATTTCAAGACTTTTACATGTTTCCAATGCCCATACACATACAGATATCTTCTCAAAATGTCATCGATACTTGGTAGATATATCATTACGCAGTGTGAAACTGAAGGGTCAGTTAGTCGTCCCAGTTTCCAGGGGGCTTCAAAAATATGAAAATTTCTGACATCCCTATTTTGATTGGCACTAAATTTCAGAATTTTACATTTCCAATGCACTTACTTACATGTACAGATAACTTCTCAAAATGTCATCGATACTTGATAGATATCATTACACAGTGTGAAACCGAAGGGTCAGTTAGGTGTCCCAGTTTCCAGGGGGCTTAAAAAGTAGGACAATTGCTGACATCCCTATTTTGATTGGCACTCAATTTCAAACTTTTTTATGGTTCAGGGGCATTTTACACAAGGACGTACATGCAGCTTCTCAAATTTCATGAACATAATCTTTGGGAAGATAAAGGGTATTTTATACCGTAGTAGATGTTGTAAAACAACAATGAACATCAAAAAATCTTCCTTTGTAGATTGACAAGTATATTTAGCAACTCTTTTGGGATTTTGCCCATTTGGGATAACTGTTCCAACTTATTTTAATCTATAATACTTAAAGGACACATTTTGAATTAGTTAGGGGCATTTTAATTTTTCAGTATTAATGAAACAAGAAAATGTTTTTTGGTAACAGGTATTGTTGCAAATAACAGGGACACATACATTTTTGTGACTTATTGTTTTTGCAATACTTATTACAGGCTACTTTAATACAATCGATTTTTCTATATGCATTGCCAGCTCATTTTTTGGATGCTCTTAAATTGTGACTCTACAAAAATTGAAAGACATTACACATGCACAAAAGTAACAGTCTATGCAATAGTTGTAATAGTAGTTAGTATGGCAGTGATGCTCAGATAGTTATGGTCTTGAAGTGGTGTTTGATGGGTAATGAAATCTTCTCGGAGAGCGCAAGATCCCTGATTATGAACTGCTCTCTAGGCCTGTCTTCATCAGACCGAAGTTGCAAAATAACCCGTTATTTTTAGACTCAAGATATTTTCCCGAAGCTCGAATTGTGTTTTCACCAGACCGATACGCTCATCACAAACTAGCTCGGAAGGGCGCAAGTTAGCCAGCTATTTACCACATAGCAGGCTATTTTGGAAGCAAGACCAAGATTTCTCAAGATATTTTCTCAACCAAAGAACCCGCTAATTGCAACTACGGGCTGATGAAGACGCAAATTTGCTGGCTAATTGGAGATCAGGCTAGTTAAAATAGCGGGTTATTTTGCAACTTCGGTCTGATGAGGACAGGCCTGATTAAGAACTGCTCTCCGCTTCCTTCAGCTGGACAGGAAGTTTGCGTCTAGACTAGGTCCCCGTGGAAGGAAAGCGGGGATAAACTATTGCTTTTTGGAGGATTCCAATATTTTCCTGGACTTTAATAGTAGACAAGGTCTTCGTTGCTCTCAGCTCCAAAGGATTTACGCTCAACATGTTTCTGAATCAAAGATACCATTTTAATATTTTCAAACGAGAATAAAACTAGGTTAACTGTAAATATGTCTTTTAACTACAAATTTTGATGCACATTTTTAGGCCCATATTGTCAGGTATTTCAGGCACTGTCATTCTTGGACAGATTCAAGATTTGAAAACCCTTTGACTAGAATTTTTAAATACATTTTTGAGATGCCCTTGGAGTTATAGATACGGGGGGGGGGGGGTATACAAATCAGAATTAGAGGTTTTTTTAACATTTTATGTCCCCAAGAAATGGGAGATAAGTTTTAGAAGGGGGCATTGGTTGTTTTGCCATCCCCAAAGAAAACAAAATGCCAGTGATTTCATTCGTGCTAACAAAACATTAACCAAAATGATTTGTTTAGTGTATGAAATGAAAGTGTTAAATAACTAATTGTAATCTGTTCTGAATCTTCTGATCATATTCTGTCTTTGAGTTATGCTTGGACTCTGATATTTGGCAAATGATCTCTGAATATACATCTCCCCCCAAAATGTTGTGTGAACAATAACTTTCTATCTGAAATTGATTATGAACGTCTATTTCTAGGTTAGGTCCCCCACAGTCACACCCTCATACCCACAATCCCCTCTGGAACAGGTGAATATGCATGTGAAACTTGTTCTACACATTTTTACATAATAGCAGTGAAGGGATGTTCCTTTGTCTACCACAGCAATTATTGAGGGTAGAATGAGGAACTGTATATTTTGTCCTCTTTCTTTGTCCGTCATGTTCATAGTGAATATTACATCTTGACCACAATAGAAGTATCAATCCATTCCAAAGGCAACCAGTTATCTTATATGTTGCCATGGCAACTGGTCCAGAGTTTGGTTCATTGGTAGGAGGAAAGGGGTGGCCGGTTAACATGGACAAATATCGTCAGGCAGAGCAGCATAGTCTTAACATGACTTCCAAGAATGAAATTTTGCATACGTGTTCTCATGCAAGAGTTCTGCGGTTGTTGAACTAAAGATGTAGTACCATGCGTGATATCATTTTCTTTTTCCTCTGTATTTTCTAATGCTCGTTTTTAAATCCATGTGCCCACATTTTCATCAATTATTTAAGTTCACTTGATGCATGTAATGTAATGCTTTGTCTGGTAAAAGGCGTAAAGAATGTTTTATTCAGACTATATTTGTTTAATTTGACAACAACATTTTTTGGATTTGCCATACTTGTAGTTGCTATAAATATTTTGGGTCATTTGAAGAGAATAAAACAGGGAAGAGGGGGGGGGGGAGGGGGGGGGGCCGGGGGGGGGGGGGGTGTCAACTAAAAATCCATCAAAAGTGTATTGGAAACACAAAGAGAAATTTTAGAAATTATGAAAGAAGACAAATATATTACTTGAACATCATCATACTGAATGATATTTTTTTCAGCATGAAATTTCCAAAATGTCTTTTCAAAGTGTACAAAATGGATTCAAGTATTATTCATCCAATTCCATTTTTTTACTGAATGGTCGTACGTTTTGTGCTGCACAAAGATTCAATCAGTTTTAATTTTGGCCATTACAAGTAGTGGGTTATTGATAATGCTCATGTACCTGTTACAGCTCATTTTATGTTCGCTATTACCAAAGAAAATAAGATGTCAGTCAGTCATTCAATAGTGTCTGACAGTGAAGTCTAGAAGGTAAACAGGTTTCCTTGCATAATTTGAATACTAGGAAACTGCTAATGTTTAAATTTCACAGGTAGGACATACATGACATATTCCTAATTCCTACAAAGTTCTACAGAATTTGATATTGGCTGCAAAAGGTACATAGTATCTTTAATGGTTTTTATTTCCTTTTTTTTCTCTTGCAGGGCACGGAACAGATCGTCTGCAGCACCATCAGTAGTTGCGGAACCTGGGTAGCTTATTCGGATGTGGAGAAAATCAGATTCTATCACATCACTCACAACCCACTCTCAATAACTAGGGTGAGTTCTTCATTATAGGTTTGATTGAAAGTCTACCAATCATTTAAAGCCCCACTGCACTTATAGCTACTAGCGCCCTCTATACAGCCAGCAATGCCTAAGGGTTGCCTGTTGGTCCCCTATGATGCCCTTTTTCGTATGTTCATTGAGAGCTGATTTGATGAGATAACCACCTGTCAGTGACCACGCAGGGATGTCTAAACCATCCTGGCCAAACTAGTGCACACCGGGCTATTTCAGACCAGGTTTTTACCGAGGGGGGGGGGGGGGGGGTCAATTTGATATATATTTGTGTACAGTTAGAATGTATAAAATCAACCACAAAAAACTTCGCCTGGCTTATCTATTGGCTAACGGATAAGGAGTAAAAGAATAAAATATAACCACGCCCATGGATCCCAAGTCTGACTAGGGTTCTTTGCGGGCCCTATTTCATCCACGCGAGTGCATCGATTAATCTACTCACTAGTCACTCCATCTATGCTTAAATTGAGAGTGTATTTAAACTTGCAAAATACTTGTCATGAATGACATGAATTAGTTAGGAATCAGTCCAAATCTTTTTCAGATTATGCATAACACATTTTCATCAAGAGCAGAAATTTTGAGGGAGAGCAAAAAAAAAAAATTCCAACTTAAAATAGGCTAGAACTTCAGTGTTCATGCTGTATCTTGGTGTGATATTCACAAAAATGGGCACAGGGGTGAAGGCAAATATCTTTTTCTTTTCTAAAGCAATTTTTTACGATAATGGCATAATAGAAGATAATTTTTTTAATTTACTGTACAACATCGTGAGGAGCAGTGCAAGCATCGAATAAGACATGATCACTCGGCATACCTGCCGACCCTTCTGAATAATCCGGAATAATCAGATTTTTCAAAATTCAGGTTGTTTTTTTGTTTGCTAATGCCAAATTAAGCTTGTTTTATTATGTGCAGCGGATTTGTATTCGCTTTTTGTACGTATGTACGAACGCTTGTTAAGGATAGGCCTACATATTTCTTATTTTCAAAGGCATACCTTTTTAGAAATTCCAAATTCTTGTTTTCAAATGTTAGCAGGTATGACTTCTGTGGTATAGAGCAGTGGCTGCACAACTAGGAGGTCCTGGGTTTGAAAATGAATAAATGCTGTAGTGCCTTTTGGTAAGGTATCAGTAATTGTTTGTAGACAGCAGGGCTCCTATCATATTGCAGAGTAATCACCCTCCTGCCTCCTTCTTCATTACCAAGTCCCTGAGTTAGGACCTAAAGATGTAGGTCCCCTTTGTTTCTTACATACAAGCATTCATCCTCTCTCTCTCTCTCTTTCTTTAATGTTGAGGTACAATAACTCATGGATCGTTTCATTTCAATTCTTTTGTACCACAGGTCCCAACCATCCCTTCTAACCTGCTTCCAGCGCATCACCTGGCCTTCACCCCGGACTCCTCCAAGTTAGTCTCGGCAGTTGGCACGGGATCAGCGGGTCTTCAACTCCTCACCGTCGACGGTCCAGACGGCGTGGACTGTCCCCAGCCCCTGGTCCAGTCCATACCCATCACAGAGGTCCAGGGGCCGTACACGGCGCTGGCGGTCAGCGGGGACGGGGAGAGGGTGGCTGTTGTCGGGTCAGAGGGCAAGGTGGCTGTCTTACCTCTCAACAGTAACAAGGTAAGAATAAGTTCAAAGGTAAACTTTGAAGGTGTTCATCATCCCACCAAAGCTCTTGATAAAGAAGTTTTCGTACACAAGTGATATTCTTATTTTGTAATGTTTTTGACTCTTAATTGTATTTGTATACTTTGGGAACTATGCCTTACAAGTATTTAGCAAACTTTTTAGTAGTTTCCATTTGTCTTTTATCATATATGTTGACAGACTCTGTATATCTTACACTGTGTATATCGTTGTCATTGTATATTTAAGTTTTGTTATAATTGAGAAAAATAATGAATTGAACCATTAAATCATTGACTATGATTAATAACTTGGTAATGAGGATTATTACTTTCCCAAAAGGCACACATTGGGCTTTGAACATGGACCCCTAGATTACAAGACCACTGCTCTACCACTGAGCCATTAGAAGCAGTCTTTGTGTACAGGTTGGAGATTTGTTGGAGATTTCAGTGAGAAACACCAAAATGGAAAGAGGAAACATAGTCTTTGTGGACGAGCTGGTCTTTATTTTTTGCTTTTTTGAGGGAAGCACAAAATGTGTGCTTTACAAACAGGGGGGTATCTCGCTATACAGTCAGTCGCTAGAGAAGATGAGGCTTAATGCTCCTTGTCGCTTCATGAAAACATCTTAGAACATCTGGGCCCCGTCTTTCAAAGAGTTGATATCAATCAATTATTTGCGATTGATATCAATCGCAATTATGTACATAAGAGATAGGAGACTGCAAACTTGTGATTGATTGATTGGAGGACTAGCGATTGGTTTGAATCAATCGTAACTCTCTGTAAGACGGGGCCCCGTTGTAAGTTGACAGGTAAAGTTTAGACCTTCAGTATCAAGAATTATTCAACGCTTTATTTAAAGCAACATTTTAATTGCAGTTGCTACCCAACCATCCATCCATCTGTTATTCTACAAAATGAATGAAAGAAATTCATGTCATCTGTGATGACTACATAACTTTCTGTGTCTTTTCACTTTTTTTATCAAATATCGTTAAGATCTGTTGTGAGTTGAAGGTAAAGTTTGGAACTGCAGTACCAAGTGTTTATTAGATGCTCTAATAAACCTTTTAATTGCAGTTGCCATCCATTCATGGGTCACTTTGTCACTTTGTTATCAATATGTGTCCAATTTACAGATCAAATCAGTAGTGCTGCCTCACACCAAGGCTCATCCATGCTGCCTGGCCTTCCATCCGTCCAGCAAGCAACTAGCGGTAGCTTACACAGACAGAAATGTAAGTAGTAATTGACTAATCAACTCCACAGCAACACATCCATCCAGGTAGATTTCCCAATTAGTTGTTAATGAAAATTCATGAAAAATGAATGAAAAAGCGTGATACTAAATTTGTGTAAAGATTCTCTGGAATAGCGCCATCTCAAGTTCAAACCAGTTGTAATTGCAGGATCCTTGCTTGCAACTTTTCTGGACAAATGAAAGATTACAAAACTGAACACTTGTAACTGCTCTCTTTCATGACAATACATACCGTAATTAACGTTGTATAAACGGCCCTCGTGTATTAACCGCACCCCTCTTTTTCGCCCTAAAAAAAAAAAAAAAAAAAAAACTTTTTTTGCCAACTTAAATAGTAGAGGACCTAAAGATAGAACCTTGTGGTACGCCGTGTAATAGAAGAAAAATTGGAGGAATTATTTTTATCAACTACATATTGAAGTCTATCAGAAAGATTACTTTCAAACCAAGATGACAGACAAATTTGAGTGTTGTTCTAGTTTCCGAGTGGTGAGTCAACACACCGATTACTGAGCTGAGAGACATTGCCAGGCATAACGCCAGGTGGAGGGGCATAAATCGAAACTCTAACTTTTTTTTTTTGTGTGTACCGTGTATAAACCGCACCCCCGACTTTGAATTTTTTTAGGCGGCAAAAAGGTGCGGTTAATACACCGTTAATTACGGTATGTATTTTGGGCATTCTAAATGTGTTTAGATACTGCTAGGTTTTATTTTAGAACACAAGATCTGCACAAATTATTGCTCAGAACTTTAAAATGTTCAGATTTGCAGCAATTGTTTAAATATAAGAACTTTATTATAAGGGTAATAAGAATGATAACATTCTTGTTTAGATAGCGCCTCATACATCAACGGTGCCTTTAAGCACTCTACAGATGTATTATATATCTAAGATATCAATCATATTATTATATTCCTAAGGTACCCCTGATGATGCCTGATCTTGTAAATTGTCTGCGATAAAACTAGCAGCTTCTCTATGTCATGCAGAAATATAGAAGAATGTGATGATGTTGTACTTCTACCATTGAACTACCCTCCAGCACCACCAATATGAAGTTTCCCATGTGTTTAGATCTATATCTACGTCATCCTATAGATTGCAGAGTATGACATCACCAAGCGTGAATAAAACTTTAAGAGGGCGGTTCACAAGCAGAGTCTCCATTACCGGTATTTGAGTCTCATGTTTATTCAGGTTGTTTGAATTTCATTCATTTTATATCAGATAAGTTGTGTCATCCTAACATGTCCTCTATCGGTTTTAGAATGTCTACGGTCTACCTCAACTTCGTCCTCTTGGTTGCAGAGTACGACATCACCAAACGAGAGTACACGCCCTTTAACAGGACGGCTCACGAGCAGGGTCTACATCAAACCTTGCTTTATTCACTTTGTTTTCATTCTATATCTGTTATAAGGGGATCATCTTAACATGACTTGTAAAATTTGAATTTCAATGGTCTACCTCTACTTCGTCCTTCAGATTGCAGAGTATGACATCACCAAGCACGAGTACACCCCCTGGAGCCGGTCGGTCCACAAGCAGGGTCTCCATCAAGCCTGGCTAGAGAAGACCAGTGTCATCCATCAATTGACCTTTGACCCTTCCAACCCTGACAAACTCCTGGTCCAGGACGGGACCTGGTTGACCGTCATAGACAAGACCAAGGTAGGCTTAGTAGCTTAACATGCTATTTTTGTTATTACTAGGGCATTAGTAAGAATTACCCACTCAAAGTAACTTTGGAACGGTCTAACACGCCCGAGGAGATAGCCAAAGGTGTTTGGACTGTTTTTAAGGTACCAAGTGTGGGTAATTTTACTATTGCCCGAACAAAATGATATGTATTATTTGTTTTATAAGATGATGTTTTATTTGTTTTATAAAATAATGTTTTATTTGTTTTATAAAATAATGTTTTATAACATGATTTTACTAATGACCGGTCATAGCATTTGATAATGACCGGTCATTATCAAAATTACATGTTAGGCAAAATAAATGCCTGGTCACGTGTACGGTCTCAACCAATCACTTGATTATGATCCATGTCATCTTATAATTATTGTTATTTATTGGTCTATAAGAATTGACCAGCAGCACGGGCTGAAGGGGTCAATTGACGATTAGATTGATACAATACATACAATGATATTATAAACATAGGACGTACAAAAGAAATACAGTATATAAACCAAACAAAATTTTAAAGGTAGTATCATTCAGTGGGTTTCTACAGGAGACCCTGAAAATAATCAAGTTGTGTACCCGGAATAAACTCGGAAAATAAATGCCAACGGAATTTAACCAATCGGTTTCAAAAGAATGCAGTTAACAGACTTTGGCGGGTTAACTAGATGTCTGAAAAAGGGGCAATGTGCACAGTAATGCATCGAGTCATGTGACCTAAACCCTAATGGGTATATTTCTACAGAACTGAGGAGGCAAGCGTAGCTCGAAATTCCACCTCTGAAGACTGATACCCTCTATGTAAGCGTCAAAATCAAAATCTGATCATGAAGTGTTCTACAGAAGCACTTAATACCTGGGAAAGTCTGGAAAATTCTGAACGCTCAAGGCTGTTTAAAATCCAGTAGATACACTGATTTGATACACTTAACATTTTGGGTTGCAAATACTTGTATTCAAGACTGACACAGTGTGGGTCTGGAATCATCCAGATCGCATCCATCCCTCACTCCAAATCAAACTCTTCCTATAATCCCAGTTTTGTCCCAGAATTCAATAAGCCAGTTCACGGTTGCAGTCTGAGCATGAGCAGATAAAGGTCATTGCAGAACAAATTGTGAAATACACGGAGACGAAATACTGGAAACGTGCTCATGAAAGTTATGTAATCATTATTCATTTATGCACTCCATGATACACAGGTGGAAGTATTCTTTGAAAAGGGGAAACAAAGGCTATTTATGTAGCACCTCCATCGCTGTAGGAGTGATTATTTCAAAATGTACAAAGTGGGACCTCTTCATATTTTTGAAGATCTGTGGATATTCGGGGTCATTGCAGTAATGTGCTAACCGTGAACTGGTCTATTGAGTGGTAATGGACCCCCCATGGATACTTCTCCCCCGCAGCGTTCTCTCCAAAAAAACACTTTTCTTGAAAGGTAGCTCTGTATCACCCGGGTCAAGGGTTAAACGCAGCTAACATCCAATTTATGCGGGCATTTATCACTTGTCTTGAACGGAATCGTAAAAGCTATTGGTGATGTGTATTTGAGAGTTAAAGAGAAGGATGAGACCTGGTAAGGCGAACATTTTGTTGACAATGTTATCGTCTCTTTTGTTTTGTTTATTTTTATTTCAGGTTTGGTTTCATTGACTACATTAAATAAATTTGCATTTGAAATATGTGTTTGTTTGTATGGCCTTAAGAAAATACAGATTTTGCACAAGTCGTCAACAAGTCATAAATACAAATGTTTTTTATGTTTTTACTTTTTGTTGTTGTTATTGTTATGCAAGCTGTATCCTTTTTGGATCTATCTTGAATTCTTAAACAATAATAATAATAATCATGATAAGGCCCCCCAAAAAAAGATGTTGTATTGCCTTTTAGGTGCCACAACATGGGTTGGTCGGTCAGAAATCTTTTTTTTTTCTTTTTTTTTACTCCCTCTTTTGGTTGATATTTCCCAGTTTTGAATGCTTTAAAACATTTTTTTTTTTTTAAAGATTTTTGGGTCACTAGCAAAGGGCAATACAACGTCTTTTTTAGGCCTAATGATGATGATGATTATAATAATGATGATCATAATGATGGTGATGATGATGATGATGATGATGAGGATAAAGACGAGGACGATGGTGATGATGATGATGATGATGATGATGAAGACGATGATGATGACGATGGTGATGATGGTGATGATGATGATGATGATTCAGACGATGGTGATGATGATGATGATGATGATGAAGACAATGGTGATGGTGATGATGATGATAGTGATGATGATAATGATATTCTTCTGGTTACATCTATGATGTCTCTAAATGTGTTACAGAATATCATTACCCAGTTTAGGCTTTCCCTCACACAATGTATGCAAATTCTCAAATCCCTGGGGAGCATTCACATACTACCAGGTACCCATTTAACACCTAGGTGGAGAGAATATATATATGTAAATACCTTGCTTAATGCACCGGTCAACTGGAGTCTTGAACCTACCCCCCTCAAGACTTCACTCTTATTCACTTTTGGTCTTGAACGTCCGACACAAAGATTCACCTCTCATTCACCTTGCTTCGTAACAAATAAGGTCAAGATTCACTATTCCAAATTATTTATAAGGTGCAGATTCACCCATCTCCAAGAAAAATAGGGTGCAGATTCACCTCGCCGCTAAAAATATTAGGTGCAGATTCACCACACGTCTTCACCTGCTTAATTTTTATTAGGTCAAGATTCACCGGCCTTTCACCAGCACCGCTATTTATGGTAGATAGAGTGATTAAGTAAAGGAAACATAGAATTGATCATGAGTACTTGTGGAAACAATCTGTTTTCTGAAAATGGTAGCTAGAATTAAAAAAAAGGTACAATTTCGCCACTAATTATTATTTTCGGGTCTCCGCTTCGCCTTCGGCTACGATGTCTCGCCAATAATTATTATTTTTGGATCTCCATATCCATGATTTATTCACTTTGTGTTAATTAAACGTGTGGCTTAATGATTTACATAATGTAGCTAAAACTTGTCAAAAGGAGTGTTTTGTTCAACTGCTTGTTTTTATATAAGAAAATGTTGTCACTGACACGCAGCTAGGCTAGGAATTAATTTTTTTATGGGGGCTACTTTAAGAAAAGTGGGGGCTAATTCATTGTAAGCTGTAACAATAAGTTGTGTTTTTCCTTAGCCATCATGCTACTATAGTACTAGCAACCAAATTGGTAAGTAATATTGTGTCATTTTGTCTTTTTTCTGTCCCGAATTTGAATTGTTATCATGGTCCTGGACAATGCGATCCCATAAAAAAAAAATGTAACTCCGTTTAAAATTGTGTTATTTAGATCTAGACTCTAGATCTATAACTTAACCAATAAATGAATATTTTTACTGTTGTCCCACATAACGATCATTGTTATAAAGAAACATGCAAAATCATAGTCGTATTTTTGTCCCCGTATAGACTCTAATTCTAATCTATAAAAGGCCAAGCCAAAGCTAGTTTCATTTCGTAGACTGAAATTGATGCCATCACTCAGGCGCGGCGCAGGCATCAATGACAATGGGCCTGGTAGATCCCTATATAAATAATATAATTTAATTAAACAGTTGTAAGAAAAATGCTGAGGTATAGGGACATCATTTATATATTTATTTACGGGGTTTTTATAACAAAATTCAATTTCTGTCTACGAAATTAGCTTTATACCGATTTTACAGGAAAAAATCTGGCATAAGTGATTTTGCACGTTTCGTTACAACAAATATATCGGTATGTGGGACAACAGTAAAAATATACTCGCATTTAATGGTTTTAAGTTATAAATAACACAATTTAAGACGGAATAACATTATTTTTAATGGGATTGCATTGTCCATGATAAAAATTCGGGTCGGAAAAAAGACTAAATAAACATATTACGAACCAATTTGGTCGCTAGCAGTTCAGCACTCGTCACTCGCAAATACTTATTTGCTTCATACTCTAGGAGCGTGCGGGCTCGCGCTGCACTGGAGCAGCTAGTTTCTGTGTATTGTGAATCTGTACTCCGTATTTACATCGGGGGCGCGGGCCTGGCCGCGTGCTTAGGCTAGGCGGATACCGATCTAGCTGCAGTATAGGTACGACCGCCGATCCGCTGCAATCACAAAACTTTTAAAATGTTGATGGAAATTTCTAGTTTTGGAGTTGGTAGTTGGAACGGAGAGTTCACTCAGACAAATCAATAAATTGATTTATTAGTTCCCAGGGAATATCAATTTATGGCGGGGGCGATTTTTCATTATATATCAATTTTGTTCGCCTTCGTCTTGATATTTACTGTGGCGATTTCAGAGGTTTAGGGGGCGAATCGCCCCGTCGCCATCGTGTATTTTTTTCGTTGGCGCAGGCTATACAAGTAAACAAAACGTGACAGCAGCTGTAAACAAATTTCCCCCACGTCTGCATAGCCGGGTTATATTATGATTTACCCAAAATGTGACCAGTTGACAAAGCAGTCTTCGTTGAGTAAAGACATATTAGAAACTCTCAATAATTAAAAACTTTATCGGGGTACACTTTTGGTACTCATCAGCAGGGCGGTATTCCGCATGTCGCTAACTTGTATGGCATCACAAAACCTGCCATACAAGTTAGCGACATGCGGAATACCGCCCTGCTGACTCCAAATTCAGAAGGTTCAGAAGGTATATTTTCGGGTTTTAATATTCGTGGACACCGGATTTAGCGCGAAATCCGAACTCGAACGTAGCTAGCTCACGTCACAGTTTATTTAAATCTTGAACCCTCATTTCCCCTGGAGTCAAAGACATTCGACGCTCGTTCACACACGATAATTTTTTCACTCGACGCTCGTTCACTTGTATGTGAAAAATATTCGTTCAAGATTCACAACATTCGGTAAAAAATTAGGCAAAGATTCACCTTCTCCTACAAATAATAAGGTAAAGATTCACTACGGCAAAACAAAAATACGTCAAAGATTCATCACGCTCTGATTTTGGCGACCCCAAGATTCGACGTCGAGTTGACGTCGAATGCTTGACGATCCTTGAGGGGGGTAGGTTCAAGACTCCGGTTGACGGGTGCATAAAGGGCATACGTGCCGTGTCGGTGATCAAACCTACGACCTTTGCATTTCCAGTCAAGCCCTTAAACTACTGTACAACACCTTTACCTTATATCTCTTCTCCCCTCCCTCCCTCCCCCACTCTCTCTCTCTCTCTCTCTCTCTCTCTCTCTCTCTCTCTTTCTCTTTCTTTTTTTCTTTTCTCCCTTTAATTTTCACATGCATCCATGAAAGGGAAATCCAACCTTGGTAGCAAACTATTCTAGAGGAAAGCAGAAAAATTAGAGGAGTAGACTGGTGAAGGTTTGAATGAAACTAGACAAAACATTAGAAAGTTACAATTTTTTTGAAAATTGTAATCACTATAGGTAAGGGCTCTTCAAATTGGATAAATTTGTAATGTCTTGGTGATGTAGAAAAATTAAAAAATAAAATTATTACTCATTAGGGTCTAGTAAGGCGACCTATAATGATATGCTAACCATAACATATTTTGAGTAATGCCCCAATGAGAAGGCACTTAAAGACAAAAAGAGATATTAAACATATTTTTGTACAGTGACAAACGGGAGAGTAATATCCGTGACAACGTCATAAACTGCCAATTTGAGATTCGCATAGACTTCGTAATCTCATATTTCAAACATTCATAACTTTCTAATTATCGGTCCAATTTATTTCAGTCTTTCGCCATTATGTTTCTCTTATTATTATTCTTTCATACAAAGTAACTTATTACAAGGGTCAGATTGCCCTTTAACTGTAATATTGTATCTTGTATGTTTATAGTATATGTTTTAAGGTTCCTCGCAACCAGCCTGCTCATTTGTGCAAACAAATTTGCAAATTGAAAAATACATTAAAATCTCACTAGTCATGTTCGGGTAAGCCATCCATTTCAACAATTATTCTAAAATATATTAAGGCAAACAAAACCAACATTAGGCAAGTGCAAATTGATGTCGTCTGAGCACCCTATATCCGCTCTGGATTCATCAACATTGTACATTTCTCTTGTCTAGTCAATCAAGTGATATAATTTTCACATTTTTTTCCTTCAATGTGGCCAAACAAAATTGGCACCAGGCGAATACAAATTGAAACAATACTGAGAACCCTGCATCCCTTCCTAGTTTCATCAACCGCACTTCTCACTGTTGATGTATACTGCGTTTGCCTTTTATATCTTTTTAATGAATAGATATACAGGATATGAAGTTTTTAAAAAGAAAAAGGAGATCCAGATTTGTGTCATAAGAAGAAAAGCACAAAGGACATCTGAGCCACAAAGGACCAAACAAACAACAAATACATTACATTACCCTTATTTCATTAGGACGAAGGTTTTGTATAATTTGTAAGTCACACCTACATGTACTTGCACACAAATGCTCAAAACTATGAAAATCACAGAAAAATATCTGAAGTTTACTATGGTTTGTGTGTTTTTTAAATTTGTTATTGCTTCCCTGCATCAACTGCTGAAATGCGCTATATAAGAATAACAAACAGTCCTTTTCAGGACTACACACCCCCAAGAAAGATTACAGAGTCAGAGTCGTTTTCAGGACTCTCTCTCTCACATGGTACACCCGCAAGCCTACTGTATAAGAATGAACTATTATTATACATACATGAATAGACCTCCTCTATAGAGCCCACCTGCCTACAGTGGTCACCTATAGTGCCTCCTAAAGGAAATATGTGTTGAAGAACCTGTCTAGAAAGACCACCTGTCTACAGTCATCACTTTTTGTGTTTTCCTTGGATGGCCTTAATAGTCAGGTTTGACTGTATTCTTAAGACTCGTAACACCTGGCTGGAATGCTCCCCAGGGAGTGGAGATTGTGGGCAAGCACTGAATCCAATGACTGGGGTAGTAGTATATTTGTAAAGCGCTTAGAGACATTGTATTAAGCGCTATATAAAAGCTAAAATATTATTATTATTATGAACACCTGACTTGCCGCGATCTCATCCATTGATGGTCGATTTGAAGGTGTGACAGGGGCACGGAGCCCCAGAAAAACGCTTGTCTGCTGTCAGTCATGCAGACTTATTCAAGGTCACAAAATAGTATATTTGTAAAGTGCTTAGAGACATTGTATTAAGCGCTATATAAAAGCTAAATATTATTATTATTATGAACACCTGACAAGCCGCGATCTCATCCATTGATGGTCGATTTGAAGGTGTGACAGGGGCACGGAGCCCCAGAAAAACGCTTGTCTGCTGTCAGTCATGCAGACTTATTCAAGGACAGATTAGAGCCAAGTTTAGCTCGCAGGTGCTGTGACACAAGACAACGATGCCCCTAATCCCTCATTAAAATCCAGACAAGAAGGATCATCGACTCTGACATTTTTGGAAGCCTTTCATCAAATGGACAGCCCCTTGGTGTCCAGGTCTATCACGGAATGCTCCGTGTAATGGCTGAGAAGGAAAATAATGGTTGCCAGACCTTTTTACAGATGAAGTTTAGTCACGATCATGGCATTATATTGTGAAAGAAATTGTCGCAGAGCAAATGGGAAAGGTTGATTATAAATGCGGTACTGTGAATTTATATATATCGTGTGGTTTTGAAATCATCAAATTATTTCAAAGGCAATGTTTAACAATGTTTCCAGTTTGACAAATCTGAGATGCATGACCCTACATGTTCTCAGTGTCTGTAATAAGGTGTAATATTGAAGCCCTTTCAAAATTTGCGCTTTAAAATAAATAGGAAGTGCCTGAAAAAAGTAAAAAATCTTTGAGTGACCGGTTTTACCATACTCATTTTTCTCAATAGATTAGTTTTTGTCATATATCACCGTTTCCATTCAATTAAACCAATATTCTGAATCACTACAAGATTTAATATCCATTTAAAAATAACTCTTTTTCAGACACTTGCTCTAGAAAATTCTATTTGTATTGAAGCTGCTTATTTAATACCATGTTTGAGATGAAAACATAATGCCCTTGACGGCACCTGAGACTGCATGGCTTCACGTGTCTAGGATACTATCCTTATGAACTCTAGCAGTTCGTGCCCACTCTCGTTCTTAATCGTTTGACTACTGAAATATCTCATTACCATAGGCTTAATACTGGAACGATCAGGTTCCAGTAGGCAAGGAGTCTTTTTTACTTTTTTTTTTCTTTTTTTTTCCTTCTTCTTTCTTGTACTTCTTCTTCTCCTTCTTCTTCTCCTTCTTCTCCTTCTTCTCCTTCTTCTTCTTCTTCTCCTTCTTCTCCTTCTTCTCCTTCTTCTCCTTCTTCTCTTTCTTCTCTTTCTTCTCCTTCTTCTCCTTCTTCTTCTCCTTCTTCTTCTCCTTCTTCTTCCTCCTCCTCTTCTTCTATTTCGTCCTCTACTTCTACATCTTCTTCTTCTCTTTTTCAGACACTTGCTCTAGAAAATTCTATTTGTATTAAAGAGATTCCAGAAAGCTGCTTAATTAATATCATTTTTGAGATAAAAATATGACGTTCTTGACGGCATCTGAGACTGCATGGCTTCACGTGTCTAGGATACTATCCTTGTGAAGCCTTTCAGTTTGTGCCCACTCTTGTTTTTAATCCTTTGACTACCGTAAATAACGTTGTATAAACCGCCCTCGTGTATTAACCGCACCCCTCTTTTTCGCTCTTAAAAAAAAAAAAAAATAAAAAAAAAAATAAAATTGTAGGGCTTCAATATTACACCATATCACTGACACTGATGCATCTCAGATTTGTAAAACTGGAAACATTGTTAAAGGGATCCGGTAAATTTGTTTTACCGGTAGATCCTTTTTTTTAAATCCTTGATTAAGCTCATGCTGCAATGATAATTATTAAACCTTTAGGTCAGTCAGGAACCCCATGACTTTTACAAGCCAATCGCCTGTCTGATTATCAAGATATTTATGATTGAAAATCGAAGTCAAATTTTGCGTTTGCCAAACAGTTTTTATAACACTACAGTCTACTGGGGAAAATGAGTATGGTAAAACTGGTCACTCAAAGATTTTTTCTTTTTTGAGGCACTTCTTGATCATTTTGAAGCGCCAATTTTTTAGGGATCCAATATATCACAGACACTGATAACACGTAGGGCCATGCATCTCATATTTGTAAAACTGGAAACATTGTTAAACAATGCCTTTAAAGGTACTATGTCCCTTTTGCAGCCAACCTCAAATTCTGTAGAACTTTGCAGGAATTATGAATATGTCATGTATGTCCTATCTGTGAAATTTAAACGTTAGCAGTGTCCTCATATTCAAATTATGCAAGGAAACCCGTTTACTTGCTAGACTTCACTGTCAGACACTATTGAGTGACTGACTGGCTTTTTTTATTCTTTGGTAAAAACATACATGAAAAGAGTTGTAAAGGGTACATGAGCATTTGTCTACATCAATAACCCACTTCTTGTGATGGCCAAGATTAAACTGATTGACTCTTTGCGCAGCATAAAATGTATAACCATTCGGTACAATTGTCTGAAAATCAAGACTATTACTTTTGGGCTCTATAGCCCTAAAGTCGATTTGACAACAAATAGTCGTTATTTTCCCACTTGAAGACATTTTCAAGCCCCAACTTTTTTAGGGAAGTTCTAAATTAGTATTATCTTTCAAATGCAGTTGGAATTTAACTTTTTCATTTTTTTGGCCTGCAAATGGGACATAGTACCATTAATGTGACTCCTACAGGGCAATCACCACCACAGAGTGCATCGCTACGATGCATCAAGGTATAGATAGGTGTGGGCCATCAATCAAGCTAGCTTCCCTCGCATTCTGCACCAAAGAGTAAGCGGCACAATCTCCTCCCTCCGACATATATCAAATTGGCAATGCTATCCAGCAGCCAGCCAGCCAGCCAGCCAGCGTGCGCTGCAGCCCTCTTCCTTCCTCCCCCACTGCTGGTTTAACCGGCAGGGAGCAAGGGAGAGGAAGATGGGACAGGGAAGGGGGGACCGAGGTATCTTGCTGGCTGGCTAGCTAGCTGGGTCTGCGGCATCACGTTTGCGTCTGGTAAGACCATTAATTAGTTGGGGAAAACGGGGACAAGGCTGCTGTCCCAATTATGCAGCAAATGAGACTGGTTCGTCGCTAATTTGCTCTACCCAGACACTCGTTAGTGACAGGTTGAATGAACCCTCCCGGGATCTTCTCGCCCTTTATGCCATTTGCTCTCTTGCTTTTTCCTCTTTTCTGTCTCTTTTTTTCTTCTTCTTATAGATGCTCCTTGTGCCTTGTGAATTTGTCGATTCTTTTTCACGTGTTATCAATATTGAACCGTCTTTTGTCTGCAAATGTGGTAATGTCATTCACCGGGATATTAATTTTCTGGCAAAAAAGATGTCTCCCCCTCTCTCGCTCTCTCTCTCTCTCTCTCTCTCTCTCTCTCTCTCTCTCTTTCTCTCTCTTTCTCTCTCCTCTGCCTCTTTTCATATACCCATTGCTCACTCTTTATCTCTCATTCTCTTACTGTTGCTCTTTTCCATCCAAGTGCTGCTCTATGTATGTGTAAATTTGTAATGTTGGGCCTGAATTTTTGTATCTCTACACTTGCAGAAGCTCTGTATTCTTGAAACAAAACAAAAATCATTTTAACTCACCTTTTTTTGGACCAAAAACATGCACTATTTTCAATTCCAAAGTTGAATTTGTGTATATAAGTCAAACTATTTTAGCAGTCCCAACAGAATTGACTTTAAAATGCAGTTAAACGTTGTTTATAGTCGCAGGCTACGGGCTCTCTGCCTCTCTACTGCTGTATCTCATCCCTCATCTCTCCTCTTACTCATGTAATGTAGAAGTTAGAAATGATTTCAAGAAAAATGGTTTGAATAATTTCATGCATGGAACAAATTTTTGAGCCATAACACTGGTATAAGACTGAAAGGGATCGTTTAACAATGTTAAATCTGAGATGCACGACCCTACGTGTTATCAGTGTCTGTCATATTGCTCCGATTGTCTCATTTTCGCTCGCGTGAACATTGCCAACACAAAACACTGACCTCTACCTCCTGGACGGATCATCGCCCATTCCCATTCACTATACGTTACGTACTAAAAGGCTGTATTGTCTGACCGTTCATGAATATTCATGTTTTTGCTAAACTCGGCAAAATGTTTGCTTTTACTAAATGGAAAAATTACGGTGGGGGATTGGATGAAATGGACATAATGAACATAGCAGAAGTGAAAATTGTCTTATCCTTCGTGTGCTTGACCTATATTCTTACAATCACTTGGCAGACTGAGTCCAAAGTTCGACTTGTTTCACATAATGTATTATAGGCAATGGCGAGCTTGCGACCTATTTTGAAAAATTACGGTGGGTGAACTTTCAAAAGTCAATGAGACATGAGGGCTCCAATGAAAGAGCTAGTAATAACGTACGTCGGGGTGGATGTGCTTTTCGTTTAAACAAAAAATGAATTTTTAACGATTTTTAAAAAAAAACGTCCATAGGCTAACATGTATGGCTGCTGACTCTGACGATAGGGGGCGTTGTGAAATGAGACTAAACGGAGCTATATGGACATGGTTTTATATTGAAGCCATAACAAAATTGTGCTTCAAAATGATCAAAAAGTGCCTCAAAAAAGTAAAAACCTTTGAGTGACCGGTTTTACCATACTTGTTTTTCCCAATAGACTGTAATGTTATGAAAACCGTTTGGCAAACACAAAATTTGATTTCGATTTTCAATCATAAATATCTTGATAATCAGACAGGCTTGTAAAAGTCATGGGGTTCCTGACTGACCTAAAGGTTTATAATTTTCATTGCAGCATGAGCTAAATCAAGGAATTTTTTTAAAGGATCTAAGACAAAGTTACCAGATCCCTTTAAGCTGTACATAGTTTAGTTTGGTATTTGTTACTGATACGCATAATACATTGAGAGAAAAAAAATCAGAGCCAGAGGGACGTTAAAGTATATGAGTTAATACCCTTCTGGCTCCAAACTAATGATATACAGACATAGAAATTATTTTCTATTCTGTGCAAAATTTGACTTAACTAATTTCATATCTAATGTAGAAAGCATATATACTACTTAAAATCCACAGATATTTTTCTTCTAATTTTTTCTTTTTTTATGTCAGAATTTTTGTTATCAAAAGCATTTCTTTAAATATTTTCTATGTCAAATGCAGTTTAGCTAATGCCTTTTTGCTCCAAAAACAAATGCTTTGGGCATGTGTGCCCCTTCAGACAGGCAGAAGTGGGGTGCCTGAAAAGTGGCAATGTTTGATGTCCGGCTTATAGTTTTTGTTAACTCTACTTCTCTTTTTTCCTGATTTGTAATCCGCTCTTCTGGTGTTTTTCTTTATCAGTATTGTTATCATGGATAGCATAACACATGGTCATCATATTTTCTCATAAGGGCCAATCAGTTCAGAAGATATTGACTTATAGGTAAAGACCAGTTTTGGAAACGCCCCCCTCTCAAAAAATGAAATGGGAAGCTCTGATTACCAATCCTGTGAGAGAATATGTTTCGACTAATACATGATGATAATAATTTTGCCGGGAAACCGCCTTCTAATTGATATATTTGGTAAATTAGTTTATCTATTTGGACCTGATAGATATAACGCATGTGACGCGCACGTGTGCATAGTCACATATACATCTTTCTGTGTACAGTGCTTGTAACTTTACGAAGACTGGGCCAAATTTCTTATCATTTTGATGATTCCAGAACCTTGCAGTACACACCAATACTTATATGCTAGATGATCAACCTTTTCTGATCGATTCCACAACGTTTCTTTCACAATGCAATCGCATGACTATAACTGGTCTTTATCTTTAACTAAAGGTGTTCAGATGAAAACTGAACAGGAACACAATGCATCAATATGAAAATGAAATGATAAATAATTTCAGAGAATTTAGTTTTTAGCCCTTAAGGTATCTCGCAAATTACTTATAATGGATATGCCTGAGAGAAAAATTATTGCTGGTGTGAGCATGATCACAATTGAATATATATGTGACTGAGGTTCTGTAATTACTTTCTTGTAGTAAATTGTGATTACTTCGCTTGCAGAAGAAATCATGGATTTTAATGTGTTAATTCGGGTTTTCTTATACACTAAAACGTAAAAAAAAGACAGCAATCTCCAGGAGGTATACAAACAGCTGATTGTTGGTTTTACTGGTATTACATATTCAAATTTTAGGTATACTTTTGAAACATATATTGTTCTTGACAAGCTGAAGCCTTGCCCGAGGCTTGCTCGATATAGCAACAAATAACGTGTATGCAGAATGGATTCCAAGTATTGTAGTTCATTCATTAGTAACAGGATAATGGAGTACCTCGTCACGATCCCCAGGAATGAAATATCCATGAAGTTGAATATTTTGAATTATTTTGTCACACTTTAATCGTTTGATATTCCACTTAAAGAGGATAAAAATTACATCAGCTTAGAATCTTGAGCATCTCGATTCATCAACTAAGATCAAAGAAGCCAATAAAGAAACACGAGGGAAACCAAAATTTACCATGGCTTTAAATATATATATTTATACCGGTATTAGACCTGTACTTTTTCTTCCAATGATTATTCCATCTTGTTAATTTCTTTCTCTTTATCATTAGCCGTTGCCAAGAGCAAACGAGAGACTGCTAGCTCCAAGGGCAGGAAAGAGACGACATGATGGCACCTCACGTTCAGAAGACAGAACGCATGGCTTCTCAATATGCAAGAAATACAAGGTAAGTGCCATCTTGCTTTTTTTAGGGGGGGGGGGTCCTTATTGTAATTTGTTTGCTTTGTTTTATTTAGATTTTATTTTATAAATGTTATGTTTTGTTTTATTTTGTTTTGTTTTTGTTTGTTTCATTTGTGGAGTTTGGGTAGTGAAAGTAGTAATGAAATGATATGATTAGGATGATATCAGAATCAATGCAACATGTATTGATTCACCTAAATAGAAATCATGTTCTGAGACTTATTTATTCAAACAGCTGCACATCCTGAAAAGCTTTTCCAGATAACTTTCGTCATATTTAAAGACGAAATGAGAAAATGTCATGCCTCTAGGTTAAAGTTGTTATATAGTCCATTTCAAAATGCTTGTTTAATACATCTTGCCTGTAGTATCTATCGTCGGCTGCCAGCAAGAAGGCTGTAACTGCCGCTTATGATATACACACAACTCTAACTGCCCTCTTGCGGGCTGGGCTACAGACATTATTTGTTTCTCTTCGCCTCTCACCAGCTCAATACTCCTCAATGACGAATGAGTCACTGTACAGAGGGGGGGGGGGGGTGATCTGAATGTTGATAGGCTTAGCAGCTTGTGACATTATCAAGCTCATGCAAGACTTGGTTTAGAAAAGAGCCCACTATTTCTCTCTTTTCAGGCAAGCTAATTGAACATGATTGTCAATAGCCTGCTGTGAATTCGCTGCTTGCTTGACAGCTAATGAAACGAGTTTCATAAGCCGTGTTTGTATTAGGCGAAAAGTTTGCAGAGTTTTCTTCTGACTGAGTTTGGTATTAGTTTCTAGAGGATATACAGGAATGCGAGACAGCAGCTTTAACGAGAAACTCTCAAACCAGAAATGTTTGTTATCATGAAACTTTGCAGGTTTCACAAGTTACTGCAAATGATGATTTACAAGATGAAATTGTTAGAATGGCCAATTATTTGCTGTTTTAACGATCATTACCCATTGTAACGATTGACAAAAGCTCCAGGTCACTAATGTTTCTGGATTTACATTAAATGCACATACAAAGGTCATTCTATTTCTGTGATTGATAATTTAAATGAAAGTTTAGTTTTCTCCAGGGTTACCTTGTGCATGCTCAAAGATGACACAAACATATTTGCCTTTCTACACAAGTGGTCCAAATGACATGTCAAACACATACATAGTCTCAAATGTGCAAACATTTATGATGTAAAATTCCAGTGCCAATCTTTGTGGAATCATTTGAGAGTAAGTTTTTGGAATAAGCGCAGCCACACCGGCAAAACTACTGGGGAGGGAAAAAAAAAAAAATCAAGGAAATTTTTGCCAAAATGACCTCACCTAATACAGAGTAATTGTCTACTATTTAACAGTTCCACCAAGTAAATTTCCTAAATTCTTGGTGATTTTTGTTTGTTTAAAGCTTCACAAGCAAATTAGTGGAATGTTTGCATTCACACTTCCAAAATGACACTCGTATAAAGTACTATTCCAGGAATTTTCATTTTGTGTATTAAATTCATCTTCAGGTATTGTTTTTTAGACCTAGTCCAGGTTTATTCCTGAAGGTAAATCTCCTAAATCTAAGGTGCATTTTTTATGTTGGAACTTTTTAAAGTAACTTTTGGGAAACTTTGCATTCACACTGGCAGAAGTATACAAGTTAAATTTCAGCAATTTTCTGCCAGTTGTGACTGCAGCCTCGCATTTTAGCAGACCTAGTCCAGGCCAGTCCCAGACAGTGGGTGGACCAGAGTTAATGAATTTAAAGGTTCACACTAATTGAGTAGAGACTGGTTTGATGGATGGCCCAAGGTCAATGTACTATTATGGGCTTATCCTAGCTAGGCCTGGTCTAAAATTGGAATGAATCGATAAACAGGTCCGTCTGAAGCCGCAAGTGCTTAATTCTTTGTTAGAGTAGTCTAAATGCCCTTGTATCTCCAAACAGATGAATATAATGATGGGGTGGGACTTTTTTTTTGTGTTAGAGAAGTTTTCCAACAATAAATCAATAGCATTGTTGGCTTTATTTGTTAATCTCTCTCTCTCTCTCTCTCTCTCTCTCTCTCTCTCTCTCTCTCTCTACTAAATCAGTAAAAATTGATTTCAGTTCTGGATTTTAGAAATATGTTCAAGTGAGTTTGATGGAAAACTATAAAGGTACTCGTCCACCAAATAATGGCTTGATTTAAATGGATTCACAGACTTCAAGGTGCATACTATTCGTTATGACTGTTTTTTCATTTGAGAAGTTATATCTGACGAGTATCATTTTGAGTAGAAGCACTCCCTCTTGTGTGCATTCTCTTGCGTGTTGTCTCTCTCTCTCTCTCTCTCTCTTTCTCTCTGTATACCTGTAATCCAAATGAAAATGCAAGAAGCCTTTTTTATGTAGGTCTGATACATTCCCCTCATTTCTGCCTGGGTCCTTGCCCTTGTCTGTCTGCCTTACGTGCACTTTCCCTTCTGCCGATGTCATTTGCTAGATTCCATTCCCAGTGTCATCGCTCGCTCTCGCTGTCGCTCTCTCTCTCTCTCTCTCTCTCTCTCTCTCTCTATCTCTCTCTATCTCTCTCTATCTCTATCTATGTATTTATCTCCTCTCTCTTTTCTCTGTCTTTTTACCTTTCTCGGTTCCACTTCTTTCCTTTCTCTCCTTTCTCTCTCTCTCTCTCTCTCTCTCTCTCTCTCTCTCTCTCTCTATATATATATATATATATATATCTCCCTCTCTCTTTCTCTCTCTCTCTCTCTCTCTCTCTCTCTCTCTCTCTATATATATATATATATCTCCTTCTCTCTATGTATATATCTCAACATGTCTTTTTCTGTTCTTCCATCTTTTCTTTGTCCTCTCTCTATCCATTTCTCTCACTCATCATCTATCTGAATGCCTCTAGTTTCCTCTACCTCTCCCATGTTCCCTTTGATCCTCTGTATGTACTATATTCTACCTTTTGACACTGCTGTTCATCTATGATTTCTTTATATTTTATTCTCCATCTTTTCATCTTCTTCCTCATCGTGCTTCATTCTACTCTCACATTTTCATTTTTATACATTTTACATGTTTTGTCAAATTGTTTATCCTCCACGGTATGCTTTTCCTTGCGCTCTCTTTCCGACTTTACATCTCTCTGTTGTTCTCGCTATCTCTCTCTCTCTCTCTCTCTCTCTTCTCTTCTCTTCTCTTTTTTCCTTCTCAGTTTTCAACCGATTACTGGTTCACTCACCCCAGCCGAAGCTTTATTTTCAGCACAGCTTGGATTTAGACAACGGCACAAAACAAGACCAACACAAATTGTGCAATATAACTGAGCCTGTTTGTGGTAGCATTTAACGGCATGACCAGCATCACCTCGTTTGCTGGGCTCAGACAGTGTAACGAACTGCAATATCAATCTCTCTTTCTCTCCGTCTCCATCTCCCCCTCTCTCTCTCTCTCTGTCTCTCTCTCTTTCTCTCTCCATCATATTTTCCCCATCTATTCTCATCATTCTCTTCGGAGAGCTGGCAATATGAAAATTCTTGTCACATTGCATGCTCGGCGCGCATGTGTCCTCGGCGCGAGATGGGCCGATGGATGCGATCGTGCCGCCGTCCTTCTCAAGGTACTAGTTGTTGGTTGTTGATCTATGGGACTCCGGTGTTACAATGCTAGGAAGGTGTTGAACCCACTATGTGCAGCTATTCCAATCCGGCGTGTTTACCCGCACCGTTCCCATGACATCCTAAACTGAACATTGTCTTTGTGGCTTGTCAGGGATAGTTTAACATGACAGTAATAGTGGCTCAGCAAAAAAAAAAAAAACGCCATTTTATTTTCCCCCATCCTTGATTGTATTAGAATTTTGGAAAATTATACATATAGGGGATGCTGTAGCTATTTGGTTAAGCCAACTACATTGGAAATGTCTATCTTGTGATAAGAATCAAAGTAGAGAAGAATACTGACGTTTTATTCAATATTACAGTAGTTTAATAAGAGGAGTATGGAGTTTTTTATATGATAGAGAAAAGATGATGCCATACATAGATGGTTGTGAGCAAGAGAAAGTTGCTATAACCAAATTCAAAAAGTTTGTCTTGGCCAGACTACAGTTCTGTGTCTAATGCTGAATTCTTGTTAGGTGAAAGGATTTGTACAGTTTGTGATCAAGCAGGGAAAAAATATTTTAAAAATTTGGGGGGCTACTTTTCAAGCTTGTTTGCATGAAAATAACACTCTTTAATTTGATTTGCATTGAACTCTTATGCACATTTTTGGGGGCTCTTTTTTGCATTTCGGGGGCGAATTTGCCCAGAGCCCCTGTGTAGTTTTTTCCCTGTGATCAACAAATTCTTAAAGTTCAGAAAATAGAGTCAGGAATTATGACAATAATTTAGATATTGTTAGATGCCATTTGAAATAGACAAAGAAAACAAATTTCTGAAATCTGTTTGAATGTGCTTGATTTTTTTGTAAAGTAATTTCTGGAAGAAAAGGATTGAAAGAGAAATAGACATTTTATTCTTTAATTTCATTGAATTACAACATCTCAAGTATTATGAGAACGAAAAATTGAGAAGTCTTTGCAAAATGCGAAAGAAATGTTCAAGGAACCGTTGAAAATTGTTCTGTTTGTTTTCCGGGCTGAATATAAATCAATGTAAGAAGCTATTTTAGAGAGAGCTGTGTGTTGATACTGCATAGCCTGCAGTCAGTATGAAACCTGGAGGGTGTTTCACAAAGATCCTAAAGTAGAACTTAACTCTAAGTTGGACTTAAAAATTATGGACAGCCATTGGAGTCTTAAAATGAAATAAATTCAAAAGCAGAAATTCAAGTATTTTAGACTTTTTATAAATTCCACATCCAGAACATGAAATCTCCTTGATGATAGAAAATATGAATGATTTGAATAAACAATTAATGCCTTTCAAAATAACTTTTACAAAATATTTTCAAAGATGCTAACGGCTTTCCATAATTTTTAAGTCCAACTTAGAGATAAGTTCAACTCAGGATCTTTGTAAAACACCCCCCTGGAGGGATACATGAATAACCAGGAGGACAGTGCTCTTGCTATTTCGCAACGAGGCGTTCAATGACCTCAACGAAATGAAGAAAAATGAAAGCATATTTGACATGATCCAATTTAAATAGGACTCAATCAAAAGGAGATAGATCTTTGTTTGTGAGAAGAAGAAAAAAAAAGGGAGACAAGCTACAGCGGTTAAATTTCTGCTAAATCCTAAATCGCGGAAGCTGCACGAAACGATGCTACGAACAGTGTGCGAGACGAAAGTGAACAGAAAAGAAGCACTCAATTTCCATTCCTATCTAGTTTGATCAGTCTCAAGGCTGAAGCTATTCCTCGTGCACCGACCGCGGCCAATCCCGACGACGGCCCAAAATATGAAATACGCTGAAGATTGTCAGCTCATTTACTCCTGCCATTTCGGGAAGAAATTTAGATTCCTTTTTTGTTCTTCTTTCCCGGCTCACTCCCATCGCAATCTCCCCCTTATTCTTTGACGACAACGACGACGAAGAGAGATACACACGTAAGATGGAGTATTTTTACAATTATGGTTTTGAGTGGCCCAGATTTTCTCCTTGCTTGAGCCCTTCCAAGACAAAACAATTTGCTGTTCTGATTTTTCGACGGGGAGAAGAAAAATTGCTGAGAGCCGAAATGCAATCGAAACGGGAGTTCAACGTCTTTGAGGGAGGGAGACAAGATATGAGATGTGCGATGAAACCATTTTTCCTATGCCCTTGGTTTACCTCAGCTTCTCTTTCTCTTGCTCTCTCCCTCTTTCTCTCTCTCTCTCTCTCTCTCTCTCTCTAGCTGTTTGTGCAGATGCAGATATTGAGTTAAATTTAGAATTGCTTCTCCTCCTGTACCGTTTTGTTTGTCTTGGAATATATTTATGTGTTTATTGTGCTGAACGCTTCACGTAAAGTAAAAGGTTTTGTTTCAAGAGCCTCTAAATTGTACAGCTTGAGAATGTATCCTTTACGTAAGGATTGAACATGTTATAAAATTATAAAGGGTGACTATTCAGCATGATAATCGTATGCTCCAGTGTGAGAGGTACAGAGTTCAGGTGAACATAGCATGAACAGACAACTGAGCTCCAGAATGATGTAAATTCATTGCAGTATGCTTGAATAATAATTTACAAGTGGAATATGGATGTTGATTATGATTTCTCTCTTTAAAAACGGTGTATTTCTAGCCAATTTTTTTTTTACAATATTTTTTCCCCTCCGGTGTCCAAACTTTATCGTTGTTTTTTTCTTTTCCTTTGTAAGTGCCATTGGAATCCACTTGCCGTGTCAGGCAATTTTCAGTTACCTAGGAATGTGGCCGTCCTGAGCCGTTTTTGTTGCTCTCCCTGCGCTAGGTGAGACAAATATTTGATTATTCATGGCAATCAAAAACAAATCTGCAGTATTGCCATTAGAGCAATTAAAATGTCCCCGCTTTGGAAGGGTATCAAGGTTTACAATTCCACTAAATGAGTAATCCATTAATGGCAATCAGGGATGACGAAAGTGTAATCTCGCCCAGACGAAATCATTTTCAATAGGACGAAGAAAACGGAGCGAGACAATAGGTTACAAAAAAGCACAAAGACAAGAGGGGGGGGGGGGGGAAGAGAGGGGGAAAATTAGTAATAATGAGAGATGAACGACCAGATTAATTCTACCGAGGTCTACGGGTTTACCAGTCAACTTGTGAGAGGAGAGCAAACAGTTTTCAACACCTGTCAAAAACGTGCTGCCGATTATTCTGCCGGAGAGAGATTGGCACTGGACGTGACTAGACGCGGAGCAAGCAAGCAGTGTGCAATCGTACATGCTATTTCGCACCTTTTCATTTTTTGAGGGAGGGGGGTTTGTTGCAGCTCTTAATGTCTGTCTGTATGTCTGCCTCGATTGATATGATTGTAGAACCAGCTGTTGGTATATCTATCCATGTGTCCATCTTCCGTTATAGTCTGTTTGTGTGCTGGATCCCTGTCTCAAAGTTTGTCTCTGTGTATTTATGTCCGTGTGTTTGTTCCAAAGTAATTAACCTGTCAAATTCCTCAGGTTTAAGGAGAATCAAATTGCCATTTTGGGCCTCTTAATTTGATTAACGATTTTCAGTAATTTAAGATATCACGTTTGGATGACAATATTACACATCTGAACTAATTCACAGGATTATCCATACCCAACACACTAATGGATTTACTCAGGAATCATACATACTGCCCTCTTTATGAAGAAATATGATCATTGATAACATCTCTTAGATTTTAGATTTCATCAGTGCAATCCTAAAATGATGGCCATATAAATCCACTGATATTCCTTTTTTTATGAACTCCATTATATATATATTTTTTTTGTATACAATTTATTTCTCCACAAATGCCAAACATAGGGAGATACATAAAATAAAATACATACATACAATACAATAATAGAACATGTACATCATATATAAAATGACTCCAGCTGGAGCAATGTATGTTTTAAAAAGAAAAAATCAGCAAATTTCAATTTCATTTTCTCTTTGCTTTGGCTTCCTGTACCCCCGCCAACCAAAACTTTTGCAGGAGGCATTATTCTTTCCTAAATCTTCCAAACTCTTCTTTTTTCTAATTTACGATTTCCTCTCCTAAAGCCTTTGCCTTTGTTATTCTTTCCTTTTCCTTTTTAAAGGTACATGCCCACACATGTAAAAGAGTATGACACATTTTACTGTATATATCATAATATTGAAATATAGTTCATAATTTATTTATTCTGTGTTACCATTTATGGCATATTGCAGTAATATATTGAGGATTTAATGCCAAAATATTTATCTTCTGGAGTCTTCATAGAAGCAATACAAAATAAAACACTTTGGATATATTCATTACAAATAATTATAATAAATATGTATTGTATATATCTTGCACTACAAGCAATAGAAAATATACCTATATATTCATATCTACAGGAGATAACTAATGCCTAATCTCTGACCTAGCACCAGCTTCCTCTCACAATACATTGGCGGGTCTTTCAACACTGAAAAGAGGATGTAATCGTTAATTTCTACCAGACTTGCCAAAATATGAGTATTTTATCACAAATTTTCCTTTCCTTCTATTCCTCATTCATTCAGAACACCATATACTATTGACATTACGAACCAAAAGGTCGCTCGTTTTGTGCACTTTACGTCGGGGGAGATAATTGAGGATTATTCAGTGAAGGAAACACAACCCTTTTAATCATTCTGACACCTTCAATGAATGACCATAATATGGCCTCACGACTTCACAATAGAACCCTTTCAGTGCCCCCATTCTTCCCCGCCCGCTCAATAGCGGTCAGAGTAGGGGCGGAAAGAAGGCTCTCAAGATTTGCCGGCCCGCGATTGTTACTCCGCCGTGTCGGCCCGCAATCAAGTGACGTGTGAGATGAGAATTAAGCGCATAATGCCGTGATCCAGTTTCCCATTCAGTAAGCCCTTTATTCTGCTCCCATTCCCCGGCTAATAAGTCAAGTCCAGCTGTTAAAGAGATGGTCGAGTTCTGGTGAATGTGAAAAAACTCTTGTGTGTTTTCTCATTTTTTCTACATGTCAGTTTGGTAGAATAGCATAGCAGAAATGTCCTCCAAGAAGATTTGCTCTTCTAATGCCGTCATAATTAAAACTATGATAACAAATAGCTTTAAATTTGGACCAAACTTCATGCCACACATGTGTGTCTAGTCCCATATACCAGTTCTCATTTCTATGTGTAGTGAATGCAATTTTCAGCAAGATATATTGGATTTGTTTTCTTCTTGATCATTCCAAAAACCTTGGTGTACATCAATTAATCAATTAATCAATTAAATTAAACAAATTAATAAATAAAAAATTATTACATGACACTTAACCAACCTTTCCCCATTGCTTTCAGACATTGGTCATTGTCTTTCACATTGAAATCACATGACCAGACCTCAACTTTATCTTTAAAGGAAGACAGATGAAAAGTTTTTGCCTGATTTCTTTTCATGCCCACCTAATCTAACCTAACATAACCTGATTCATTATGCCACAGCTTGCTCTAGTTATTATTCCACCTGCCTCCCCATCTTCTGTCTATTTCTCATGAAGTTTATTAGGTATTTTCTGTCACTGAATGTACTGTGCATCTGAAATTTGTTATTTCTCCCCCCTTGAAGCTAATACAAAGTTTTGGTATGGGGTCATGAATTTGGTTCAAATGAACATATTGGAAGGAAATGCGATCCTACAATATTCAGTGATCTGTGTAGCGGTTGAAATTGAGTCTAAAGTTATGCAATTGTAAATAACAACCTCTTTATGTTGTATAGCTCCCTCTCATGGTCAAGATATTTATTAAGCTGTAAAACAATGCTTCTTGACTAAAATCGACCGATTAGCTATTTCCATTAGGAAATTATATATCACAAGTTAAAACTACATGATCTGAAATTTTCATGGTCTCAGCTACCATTGTACGGCCTTAGACGCTATTATTTTGAAATTTATCAAAATTTACCAGGAGCACCGGTAATTTTTCTCGAAAGCAGAAGTGTTTAGGGCCAAATTTTGTAGTGCTTATAATTCATCCACAGGGGTATCCAAATATATCAAAATTGTAAAGAATCCACCTAATTTTCAAAATTTCAAAAAACTTTGTATTACCTGTAACAAAAGTAAATTTTCTTCCACAATCAAGGGCCCAGAAATCAATAATTTGAAAATTAAGTGATTGGTGATTGTACAACCTCTCCACTAATGCTGCCAATTATGTATCCTGTATGTGGTAGGTAGGATGTGGAAAGGTTTTTTTTACCCCCCCCCCCCCCCCCCACCCTCTCTCTCTCTCTCTCTCTCTCTCTCTCAATGTTAAGCATTTTTATTAATTCCATCACCATCATTAAGGTCTTTTTAATTCTTCCAATACTGTTCTGCTAGAGGTTCCAAAAGTGAAGGAATTTTTTTTTGCCCTCATTTCTAAAATTGTAACCTATCTTAAGCAATCAAAAACCCTGTTCTGTACAGGTTAAAGGTAAAGACCAGTTTTGGAAACGCCCCCCCTCTCAAAAAATGAAAGGGAAGCTGTTATTACCAATCATGTGAACAAATATGATTTGACTAATACGTGATGATACAAATTTTGCAGAGAAACCGCCTACTAATTGATATATTTGGTAAATTATTATATCTATTTGGACCTGATAGATATTGCGCACGAGTCGCGTAGTCCCATTTACATCTCTCTGTGTACAGTGCCTGTAACTTTACCAAGACTGGGCCAAATTTCTTATCATTTTGATGATTCCAGAACCTTGCAGTACACGCCGATACTTATATGCTAGATGATAAACCTTTTCTGATCGATCCCACAACGTTTCTTTCACAATGCAATCGCATGACTAGAACTGATCTTTATCTTTAAGAGGAAACTATTTTCAGAGGGCTTCTTCCATAATATAGGAATGAAAAGAACGAGAAAGCTTGCAATTTTTTTTCTCTCCCACACCAGAAGCAAACCTTCTGTGTGATTATGATCCTACCAGTATCATGATAAACCTCGTTCTACGGCTTAGTGTGGACCATGAGATGCCATTAGTAAATGGGTTAATTGATTATGAAATGGCAGTCAATGGCAACCAGTGTTGTATCCAAAGGGGCATCAGGGGCATATCCCCCTCCCCTCCATAAAAGGGGGATGGGGGTGGGGTGGGGGAGAAGGAAGAAGAAAAGAGTTATCATAATATAATGATTTTTTTTTTTTTTAATATATAATTATTTTCATAACATTTTTGAACTTCTGCCTCCCCCCCCCCCCCTCTC
>JAVYIG010007152.1:0-106370 GCA_035222895.1 Strongylocentrotus droebachiensis | reverse complement strand
AAAAGGGGCACTTTCTGGAGAAAAAGGGGCACCTACAATGGAAAATCTTAAAGTGAAAATATACAATTTTTTAGACATTGGTATGTACCCCTACATTGTGATTACTTTATCAGGGATGATTTCAATATTTGTTTCTCTTTATACATCATACAATACATTGCATTGTACTTTGCAGTTGGGTGTGATGTCTGAATATTCATTTGCGAGCGAGCGAGGAATTTTTAAAAAGATTTGTGAGGTCACAGTGCAAAAAAGTACATCTTATAAAGAGGGAAAAACAATCCTGATGGGGTTATAAGCACATTCTCATAACGGAAGACTGAAATGACCTTTGGTAAGTAACATAAATAAATCATTTATAAATGCGAGCGAATTTTGGGGGAAATTGCTCTTAGTCACTTTTAATTAGGGGCACGTTAAATGATGAGAGGAAAAGGGGACACTTATCGAAAGGGATAAATTATAAAGACACTTATTAGAAAAGAAAAGGAGCACGTGTCAATGTACAATGGGTAATTATCAGAGGTGAAAATGAGGCACTTCTTACACCTGGAAAGAGGCACTCACCAGGGATGAAAAAGGTACTTCTGAGAATGGGAAATGGGCATTTCTTGACGGAAATATATATATAAGAGGTGATAGGATAGGTCCCTTAGTAGAAAGGAAAAGGGGCACGTATCATTGTTAAAAGGGAAATTATCAGAGGTGAAAAGGGGCACTTAGGAGAATAAAAAGGGGGGCACCGATCAGATTTTAATAAAGGCAATTGTCGGAGGTGTAAGGGCGCTTTAATGAGAAGGGGAAAGTAGCTTTTATTAAAAAGAAAAATAGTCACATGTCAAAATAAACGGGGCACTTATCAGCTAAGAAAAGGGGTAATTATTAGAAGGGGAAGTGGCACTAATAAGAAGGAAAGGGAGCGTTTACTAGAAAGGAAAAGAGGCACATGTCAAAATAAAAGGGGCAGTTATTAGAGGTGAAAAGGGGCACTCACCAGAGATGAAAAGAGCAACTATCGGAGGTGAAGGGGGCACTTATCTGAAGTGAAAAGGAATAACTTCTCGTACCTGAAAAGAGTCATTTACCATAGGTGAAAATGGGCATTTATGAGAAGGGGAAGGCGCTCTTATTTTGTTTAATGGGGGCACTTATCATAAGGAAAAGGGGCACATGTTAAAATTAAAGGTGCGCTTATCTGAGTTAGAAAGGGGTAGTTATTAAAAGGGGTAGGGGCTCATCTTACAAAGGGAAAGGGGCACTTGTCAAAGTAAAAGGGGCACCTCTTAGATTTTTTTATCAGAGGTGAAGGGGGCACTAATCAAAGTAAAAAGGGGCACTTCTCGCACCTGAAACGGGGCATTTACTAGAGATTAATAAAGGCACTTCTGAGAATGGAAAAATGGACAATTATTGCTAAGGAAAAAAGCAAAAATTGTCGAAGAAAAAGGGGTACGTGTAAAAAAAAAGGGGGCACTTATCAGAGATGAAAAGGGGAGGGGCATTTTTATAATGGAATAGGGGCACTTTTCAAAGTAAAAGGGGCACTTTTCCCATGTAAAAAGGGGCACTTCTTACAAAGTTAAAGGGGCACTTTTCGTCTGAAAAAAGGGGCACTTTTGGGGTACTTGAAAAAGTGGGGGGGGGGGGCACTGTGCCCGCCTCTGCTTGTATGATCTAGCTTAAGAGCTCTGTCCAGCTCTGTATATAAATCAATGAGTTACTACCACTCTTAGGGGTGAAACTTGATCCGAGTACAGTGTCCTCCCACCTCTAGTAGTAGTACGGTACGCTAGCGCTTAGCTAGCTGAAATGATCTGATCTTGAGCACTCCAGCAAAGCATAGCGAGAGAGTCAAGGAAGCACCAAATCGGCAAATGCAGCTTTAAGTGCCGAAATTCGAATGTAAGCTCGATCGACATTCCGCCCCTCCCAGTCGTGGATCGCATTCATCATGCTTGTATCAATTGATATCCGAGTTTGAACGTGCTTTTAGTTACTGAATTGGACTTGAACTCTGTTGAAATTTGAAGGTCAGAATCCGACGTCAGTCCCGAATACTTTGTTTTGTGTTAGGGGAAATGGTTGGGTCTACAAAAAAAAAAAAAATCGATGTGTTTTTAAACAAGTTTGTATTCCGGGATCTATCCTACATCAACATAATCTAGCTAGGCCTGTAGCTCAACCATCCTGTGTGGTTTTGAATGTTAATGAGGGCAGATTAAGTCAAGAAAACTCCATTTATTATTGTTAATAATTTAATAATAGATCTAATGCTAATGGTAAATATTTTCAAACAAGCTGACAAAAGCAATGGCATAGATCTACAGAAAGTGAAATAGTATAGACATGGGTCTATATGAACATTGCCGTTGCTTTTTAAGATCTAATTTTATTCTCATTAAAGTTTATTTGAATTTTCAGTTTTTTAAAAGTTTTTTTTAAACATAGAAACCCAAACCTTTTGCTGCAGAGTCGAGTGCAGACCCGTAAAATCTTAAGTTGCTTAAATTTGGTTGTGTAGAAGTACTAGAGTCTACTCCCATCCTATAAGAACAGGGAGCCCGCTGTCATAAAATTTGTATGTGCGAAATAACAAATATAAAATAACATGCCACGTGGAACCCCTCCTCATTAAAAAAAAAAAAAAAACTATTTTTGTTGTGGCCTTATGTATGCTTCTTTTTATTTTTATTTTTCTCTGCAGACGTTTTATTCAATCTGGAATCTGATGGGCTGATGCGATGCGTTTCCACAACAAAGCCTTTGTTAAACTGGTCTCCATCCTAGTTGGGGCTACAGTGGGTACTCTGGTATACATCGTTCAGAATACAGATAACGAAGCTTACAAAAGAGACAGGTGGGTGAACAAAATTTTCCCCCATTAAATTCATTTTTATGTCTCTGTTACGAAGTAGCCGGAGGCATTATGTTTTCGGGTTGTCCGTCCGTCCGTACGTCCCGTTCTTGTGATCGCGTTATCTCAAGAACCGATTGATGGATTCCTGCCAAACTTAGGTCATGTATGTATCTTGCAAAGCCGTTGAATTGATAAGGTTTTGGGGTCATGAGGTTCAAGGTCAAAGGTCACAGTGCTCATTATATATGCAAAAACAGCTTGTGATCGCGTAATCTCAAGAACCGATTGATGGCTTCCTGCCAAACTTAGGTCATATATGTATTTTGCAGAGCCAATGAATTGATTAGATTTTGGGGTCACGAGGGCGAAGGTCAAAGGTCACAGGGCTCATTATGTATGCATAAATAGCTGGTGATCACATAGAACCGATGGACAGAGTACCATCAGACACGGGACATGTATGTATCTTGCTGAGCCAATGAACTGATTAGATTTGGGGGTCATGAGGTCAAAGGTCATGGGGCTCATTAAATATGCAAAAATAGCTTGTGATTGCATTATCATTAGAACCAATGGACGAATTACCATAAAATTCGAGACATGTATGTATTTTGCAAAGCCAATGAACTGATTACATTTTAGGGGCATGAGGTCAAAGATTAAAGGGCCATCCATGTATATGAAAAATAGCTTGTAATCACGATATTCTGAGAACCTCTTTAATGGATTACTATTAAACTTGAATTTGAAAATTTACTTCTGTTTTGGTTTGTGAAATCGCTCTTTGGTGGAGGCATCTTTTTCGACTGCGCAGTCGAAGTTCCATCTAGTTTCTCATAGAATTAGCACTGTTTCTAATATTGAGATTCATCCAGTTATTGAGTTAAGGAGATAAACTTCTATAAATTATGGTCAGTTTCATTGTTTTATCTTGCCAATCAGTGTTTTCCAAAAGCCAGAAGGAGGTTAACTCTATTCTAAGATATATTTGTGTTAAGGCCCGTCTGGCTATCGGCAGACCCTGCTCTTGGAGGCACAAAGTACCAAAAGTCATGTCACTTGTTTGCAATTGTAAAAATTACTGATACAATTACTGGATGTTAATATATCCATGAAAGTTATGTAATCCAATCTCTTATATACACAGTCAATGCATTCCATAAAAACCAGGAGGTGAGAGTATTCTTCAGTAGAGGTGAAAGGAAAGGAGTCTGGATGAAACGGGAGGAGGGTGAACTTGGCATTTCATGGGTTATTAGGTTTCAAAAGTGCGAGTTGCTACAGACTAGACCTCAAAGTAGCCCTAAAAAGGCCTAAATGTTTCATCAAATTCACATCTCTAAATTTTGTGTGTGTAAAGTACTTCAGATTTTTCATAACATTTTTATGAAATAAAGTTGAAAATTAATGTCCAAGACACACGTGCTGTACATAGTGCAAAACTAATTTTAGTCTGTGCTATCAATTGGAGCTCTCCTGGCTCACTTTGCCTTGATTAGTTAATTCCACTAAATTGGAAAATCTAATTAAGAGAGGGTTGGAGAGTTTTTTTTTTTTCCTTTTCTTTTTTCTTCTTCTTCTTTTTTCTCTTTGTGAATAGTTCCATGATTACTTTTGTGGACCTAAGCATTCTTTTGGTTTATTTTTGCAGATTTGCCAGTGATGACTTCGCTGAATCACACCAAGTTGACTTAGAACATGACCTTTCATTCCTGGGAAAAGAGCATCAATTTAATCATCCTTTTGAGGTTCAGGAGCAGAAAACAAGACTGAATCATCCTCATCCATTCATCACAATTGCTCCAAATAATTTAGAACTGACTTTCAGGAAAGATGAACAGTTTAAGTTTTCTGTAAGTACATGTTTGTTTTGATATTTCTCATTAGTCAGTAATGGTATTCTTCTTTATTCTTTATATTACTAATTTGCTACGATGATAAGTGAATGAATTTCTCTTAGTAGTCTGAGATTTAAAAAAATTGGTAATAAAGGATTAACCTCATTACCGGTATACCTTTTGTCAATTATTTTGTATAATTTCCAAAAAACAAAAAAATATTGATAGCAATCGAAAGCCATTAACACCCAAGTCTTGTCATACACTATTACCCTGTATTAGAGTCCTTTCATAGAGGAGTTACGAAAAACCCATGATTTGAACACCATTTATTTCCACTTTTGCACAACATTTATGTTTGAGTGTTAGTAGCAACTGTGTATAGTATATAGAAAGTTATTAAACTCCCTTCACAATGGGATGTCAGTGTCAGGATTCTGTCTATGAAGGGACTCTGCTTCATGTACACCAGGTTGATAACCGCTCTGCCAAAAGACTACGCGCACCGTAGTAGAAAACTACCAGAAAACTACCATACATGTACTTGCTCGAAAAAAAGGGTCCTATTTTATGCAACATCCAGGTAATAGTAGCCCCAGTGGTAACTGGTGCTTATCTACTGTAGGTGATAGGAATTTATGTTGAGCTATGTACAGGTATATAGGAATAAACAATTTTGTTCTTGAGATTTTAATTTGGGCTACCTGTACATTGATTGTTGCATGACTGAATGATAAACGCTTACTGAAGAATTAGCAAAACTACAGTGTATCACATTAGAGGTTGTACGACCAAACGTATGCAGCAACTGCTCAGAGGTTAGTTTCATACATAACAGAATAAACCATCAACTCAACACTGTGCCTATCCTTAAACCTTGGCCCAAACCCAACCGGAAACTCAATCACACTTGTTTTTGTTCAATCGTGAATGGCGCATTGAGGTATGTAACAAGGCCGCGATTGGCGGAGGGATAAAGAATAAGGCACTTGCAAGATGGCCACTTCTACATGACCAGTGATCCATCCAGTGACCATCCATCTGATCATTCAACATGGTGGCAGCGGTGGGATAATGAATGTTATAAGATGATGACGTGGATCCTTATCAAATGATTGGTTGAAAGCGTACACGTGACCAGGCATTTATTTTGTCTAACACCTAATTTGGATAATGACCAGTCATTATCAAATGGTAATGACCGGTCATTATCAAAATCTTGTTATAAAACAATTTTTATAAAACAAATAAAACATAATCTTATAAAACAAATAATACACATCATTTTGTTCGGACATTAGTAAAATTACCCATATTCGGTACCTTTAAAACAGTCCAAACGCCCTCGTCTCAAGTCTCAAATACATGTATGTACATTGCTCAGATTTCATTTCTTTGACACATGAAAACAGATGGACAATGATTACAATGAAGATTGAGAATTTAACACTTTTCATTTACCGGTAGATAAAATATGTGAAGTTTGAAAAAGCCACAATTAATGTTGAGTAAGTAATGTTGACTCAAGTACTTTAGCACTGGACAGTTGTGTAAATGGTCAAAGGTTACATTTACATTAAATATGCACTCAGCAACACATACTACATATATGTATACCTGTTATTCTAGTGGAAGTTAAGTATTATACCTTTTGAACAATTTCTTTGAAAATCTTCTCGCTGATCACAGTTGAACATTTTATGTGTATTGTATCTTTAGTAGGTTAATTGAACAAATTCTTCTTCTGTCTTGTTGAACATTTTAAGCATTGAGTCAATGTTTTAGTGGTAGCATTTCCAATATGTTAAGTGGCTAACAGGAAGGGTACATGTAGTTAATGTGAGCATTGACAGTAGGGAAATGTTGTTGTACTTTATTAAGACCATGAATAGTGAACTGATGTGTGTAACAAGGCCGCGATTGGCAGAGGGATGCCTGAATAAATCACTGTCAAGATGGCTACTTATACAAGAAGAGTGTTTACAATGAACTCTTATTTATCCATTTCTTTAATCATTAAACAGCATTCCTTACTTCAACCCTATATCTTTGACCAACTAAAGCCCAAAGCAATTGTCGTTGGAACAAAGGACATATCAGGTAATAAGGTTGTGCATATTGCATGGGGAGAGTTAATTATGTGCTGGAACTTGGAAGCATCGAATTTTCATCATTTTTCATCATGATTGTATGAATAAGCTCATTTTATATTTCATATGTACTTCTGTTTCTTCAAACAGTCCTGTCCATATTCATTGCAAGGCAAACTACAGGAGTCCCACTGGGCTTCCCAATACTATCAACCAACCGTAAAGATGATTATGACAGATGGCAATATCAACCGGGAAGAATACCAACGCTTAAAAACATACAATATGCCATTTGGATTCTTTTATAAAAATGAGCTCAAGTTTGAAGGTGAGAGTGCTGTGGGGGGAAATGGAGAACGAAAGGTGTAGTGATGTAAATACATATATAGAGAAAATTTTCTTTAACAAAAATTCAAAAAAATTAGCCAATTTGTACTGGAAACTGAATTTAAATGTTGTTTTAAACTTTTTTTCTTTCTTCCTGTTATATTTCTATTACCACTTTGCCCATGTAAAGTTTCATTAGTCGAAGGTATTTTAGTCTCATACATTTCTACCAACACCATCAAAGTATGTAGTATATCAGATGAAACTATAAAGTTGATACCTCTTCTTGTACTATCTCATATCAGACCAAATAACAAGGAAAATAGAACTTGTTAATGTTTTTATTTTTTTAATTCTTTATTCTCATTAATCTGGGACAGGAAATATTCAAATACTTCTGACTTGTACATTGAATTGAGCTAAATTCTCTTATTCTAGCTTTGTAATGGCTTTCATGTCTGTACTTGAATTGAACATAGATAATGCTCAGGGTATGAAACACTGAAACGGATGCATACATGCCAACTGTTCAGATTAAAGAGGAACATTCCTCTTTTTGGGAGAAGATAATTATCATTTTAATGCAGGTGTTCCTCTTCCTGTACAAATTTTTCTGTAGTATTGAATAGGAGAGTTAGGATTGTTCCTCTTTTTTTAAAAAATAGCATAATTTGTACAGATTTCTGATTTTCAAATGTTGGCATGTATGCGGATGGCTTAAGACCGACGAACTTGGAGAGACACTTGATATAAAATTTTGATTGAGTCACTGAACTAGCTGTCATAAACTGACAGATCACTATTGATGAATGCTCAAATAACCAAATTGTCTTGACAATGCTTTCTTTTTGGTCATTATCATCAGAGCTCTCCAGTACATTAAAACTATTTTCGGAGGAGGAATCTGTTATAGGTTTCGGGAATCATCAGAGACCTCGATGCGTGAGCTGTGCAATCGTGGGAAATGGAGGAATCCTGAATGGATCTGGCCTAGGCAGAGAAATAGACAACCATGGCATGGTGTTCAGGTAAAATCTTCGAGTGTCTGGATTTTAATGTTTTGTATTGCAATAAAGTACATTTAGCTCATGTGAAATTACCCTGTGTAAGATGAGTATTCTATGACCTTTATTGCTGCTGGAAATACATGCGATATGTTGTTCTTAAGACTTCATTCTCCAATGTTCAGAGGTATTAGAATTTAGAAAAGAAACTATTAAAATGTTTATAATGTATGAAATGCCTTTGATGAAGTATTACTATCTTAATTTCTTATTATTAACGTTCATCAAATGAATCTGAAGCCTTAGGATAATCACTCATATAGGTGTAGTTTGTTGTCTCTTTTTCCCCCTTTATTTTTATTAGAGTATTTAAAACAAACCCTCTGGTATTACCAGACAAAGATATTCTTTTGCATTAAATAGCAAAAAAAAACAAAAAAAAAACCTATGGATGATGGATACAGTTTTGAAAATTCAACACTAAGGTTGTGATTTCTCAAAAAATGCAAAGGCATTCTAAAACAGTCCCTATACCGGTGTGTGTTATCCTATTAGGTGTATCCAAATACTAGCATATTCAGGATATCTTTAACTAAGTTACCTTTGAATGAAATCAAGAACTAAAGGTGAAATTACACCATTTTTTCTTCTGCAGAGTTAACCATTGTATCAGGAGAGGCTTTGAACATGATGTTGGTACTCGGACAACGCACTATGTATTCATGGACAGATCCCTCATCCATACGCAACAGGCTGATATACCAACAGACAAGGTATACAATTGGTTGAACGACACATGCTCTGGCGACTATTGCTCCGCAAATAGTGTCCTACTCTAAACAGATGCCTGTCTTCAAACCTGGACCACACCCTTTAAATAACCCTTAATCCTAACCCAATTGCAACCTTTCATGTAACATTAGGCCTATGTGACATTACATCTTTGATGAAATAAAGTCCGGAACAATCGTAGCTGGAGTAAATGTTGGATCATCAGACGATTAAACCTTTGTTCCATACCTGCAAAAAGTTGCATCTTTGATTGATCTTCATGAATAACTCTAGTATTTTCTGGCATAAATTTGAACTTAATTTTTTAACTTCCAACTTACATGTGCTTTAATGTTCTACCGTATGTAAGTTTCAGTCATATTTGATTCTTATGATGAAACATAGAGAAATATGCCACTAAAATCTCCTTTAGATATTCTCTCGTGCTGTCGTAATTGTAACTGAACTATTTATGTCACTTTCATATCAATGTACCACTTGCAAAAAAAAAGAATTTCCTTTCCTCCTACAAACCTTATTATAATAGTGTTTGATTTTAGGCCTTGTCAAAGAATATCAGTGAATAGAGATAGGCTGAAGCTATTCATTTTGCACTCCTCTGAGTAAAGCATGTAGGCCTTGTGTGTGTTTTCTTTGTTTGCTTTTTTGTATTATATTTCAATGAGATCATACTGAAGCTTTTTGTGTATTGGACTCATTTGACTGAGTAAACTCTGTTTGTAGGCAATGCGTATGTTCTTTGTTTGTTTTGTGTGTAATATATTTCATTTAATCATTGCTTTGTTCTCACAGGGTATGAAGTGGGTCTTTCTGCCTTGTAGAATAAATGACTATAAATACATCTCAGAGGTCGCCAAGGGAACTAATCCTAAACAGAAGCTGAAAGCTCAAGCTGCAGACATCAGGCTACTGCACCCAGACTTTGTCAGATATGTCCACAAAGCGTGAGTTCTCTTTCAGCCCTTTAGTCAATTATAATAAATCTCTTGTCTGTCAGTCACACTGCTAAACCAACCAATTCTTGGCTATTTGGGGTTATGTATTCTTCTGTCTGTTTTTATTTGTTTGTATTTTGGGGTGTTTTTCCTGACTGTTAAAAAAATAGGTGTATGCTTGTAATTAAGCAACCAGAGGACTGACAGCTTTAAATCCTCTCCGATGGACTTGGGAATGAGGGTATAATTCCTTACCAAAGGGCACTAGTGCATTGCCTTGGTTTTGGATCCAGGACCTCCCAGTTACATGACCACTGTTCTATACATCCCGTTCATTCAATGGCCTTCTTCTCCCGCATTTCTTCATTCAAGCAAGATCCATGCCTCCTCCCCCCCCCCCCTCCCCATACCACTGTACATTTCTATCACCATACATTTTCCCCCTTCGTTTGATGATTTCAGCTGGATGCGGACTAAGTCTTTCCGTCCAAGTACGGGTGCCATGATGCTCATGACGGCTCTCCATTCTGGATGTGATTCTCTCAGTGTTTATGGCATGGGATTCACCGAGAAGTACACAGAACACTACTACGATAAAACCTTCACTATCTACAGGAATGTGAAAGGAAGTCATGATTTTGCAAGAGAAATTGAGATCATGAAGGAATTGGACAAAGCTGGTATTATTAAGTGGTACAAGAGAGATGTCCCTGAATTTCTCTCGTAGCCATTGTAGGCAAGATGTACTGTTTTTGTCACATGTTACATTTTCTCTGTTTTTTAAAGGAATATTTATGAGCTGACTGAAATCCTACCAAAAGAAGAACAAATATTTTTGTTAATGTAGAAATAAATTCTATTCTATGGACATTTATATGTCTTACAAGGTTGCAGGGAGTGAAAATATCCCACATGTACACAATGTTTATGTATTGTGAGAAATATAGAAGCACTTTTTATTACTTTTGATATATACCATATGCACTAAATTGTAACATATTCACCTTCACCTAAAATCTAAAGTGTACCAATCACCTAAAATGTATGAAATCTACCTCAAAAAATCTCCTGGCATTCTCTCAGTTAATGGTTAATGAGTATGAAGAAAATTAAAAAGAGCATAAAATCCTGCGTACATAACCCAAGTCAGACGTGGGTATTGTGCGGGCCCTGTACCGTGTGAGCATCTACAGGTATATCAAATAGTCTACCCACAAGTAGCTTTAAAGGCATCGTTTAACAATGTTAAATCTGAGATGCATGGCCCTACATGTTATCAGTGTCTTTGATATGGTGTAATATTGAAGCCCTAAAGCACTTGCACTTCAAAATAGCCTCAAAAAAGTAAGAATCTTTGATTGAGCGGTTTTACCATACCGGTACTCGTTTTCCCCAGTAGACTGTAGTTTTATGAAAATTGTTAGAAAAACGCAAAATATATCGATTTCCAGTCATAAATATCTTGATAATCAGACAGGCGATTTGCTTATAAAAGTCATGGGGCTCCTGACTGTCCTAAAGGGTTATAATTATTGCAGCATGAGTTAAATCCAGAATTTTGTTTCAGAATCTGAGACAATGTTACCCAATCCTTTTAATGTTAATTTAGAGTGTATTTAAACTTGCAGTATCTCTTTAATTTTATAAGAGTTTGAAACTCATATTTTTAATAAAGTAGAACCACATGGAACTTTTATACACAACAAAATATTTTTTGGTGGTTGGTATACACATTAAGAACACACCTAAAACATGATTAAATCATGTTTTAGGTCTGAATACAAAACATAATAATGAGGTGCTGGCCATTAAATTAATTCACAGGTTGAATGTTTTTCTTGCACATCAGGTAAGGCTCTACATTTACGGTTTATTAGGTGAAAACATTCGCTAGCAGTCTTTTGTACGAATGCTAAAGTGTATGATTCAAGACTTTCTTGCAAAATGCAAATGCAACCCTTTATGTTAGCTTCAGAGGCAAACACAATCTACATATTGTTGTAGTCAAGTGGTACAGACAATAGACTGGATATGCAAAGGTCATGGGGTCCATCCCTGGCACTTATGAACTTGGGCAAGACATTGATCTACATTTGCCGCTCTTCACCCAGGTGTTGAATAGGAACCAATGGGGGGGGGGGGGGGGGGGGGGGAATCATTGAATGAGCTGTCTAGCTATAGCCGGGGTAATATTAAAGCTCTTTGAGCACCTTGTGTGGTGGATATAAGTGCTATAAAAGTAACTAATATCAATTTTATAATGGTTTGTATTATTATTTTTTTAACTTTTATTATTATAATCAATATTATTATAAGTAGTAGTATTACTATAAATATTATTATAATTATCCGTAAATCCATTGGATATGTTGCAATTGACATTCAATTTTCTTATTTAAAGTGCCACAAATTCTGAATGCATTAACCAATGTGTACATTAGATTTAAAATTGGTTTCCTTGGACATCCACAGCACTGCATTGGACGAATGCAATATAAAATTGGACAAATTGAATAACGAAATTGGACAAATTGAATAAAGAAATTGGACAAATTGAATAAAGAAATTGGACAAATTGAATAACGAAATAGGACAAATATTATAACTATCAGGAAAAAACTCTATGAGATGGCATGCAACCATCATAAACTTAGCTTGGTGGAGGGAATTGTTTATAGGCTTGAATGCATTGTTCTTTAAGGATAAACTAAATGCCAAAATAATTTCAGTTTCTACGTACGGTACACAGGTTAATTCAACAGACCTTACTTTTCAAAGAGTTGTGGTTAGTAGAGTTTGTATGACCTGCAAAATATTTAACTGACTATTTTTACAGTAGTGCAATAGTTGTGCATATTTGTTAGTTCATGAATTACGTATATGTTTGTGAGTAGGTATTCGATAGTTGTTCGTAATATTTAGAACTTATTGCCTTGGATATTGGACTACTTATCAGTACAGAATGTATGCACTAAATGAGTGATAATTACATGTATTTTATGTCCCTTAGTCCCTTAGTATTTCAATGTACATCTCAAACATGACTATATAGAAATCCAATTGAGGCTGGGCTAATATTTAACTTTCCAAATCTAAAAAATGAAGTAATTGCAATAGTGATAAGTTGATTTTAATGACAAATTGCCAAAGTCAATTTTGCAACTCGGTCTTTCATTTTGTGAGAGGTTATTATTTAAGAAAAGTATTCAATGAACAAACAAACATACCTAGTGAAAAGTGAAACATAAATGTACTATTACTCTAGTATTTGATCCTAAAATAATGCTCTAAATTTTGAAATGTGTGTTGTAGAACCTGTCTAGAGAGGCCACAGTGGCTGATTTTCTGTTTCCCTTGGGTGACCTTGGTAGACAGGTTTGATTGTAGAACGTTTTTTGCAACAGGCTTCGTTCTAGGCGGTAGTGCCACTATACTCATAGAGTGAGCCAATCCCCCACATGCAGAATCATCCATAGAGTGAGAAATGATTCAAGGGGAAGTCCCTTAGCATCAATTTGGATTTCATAAAAGCAGGAAAATGAGAGAAACAAATCAGTGCAAGTTTAGGGAAAATCTATAATTATTTTTTTTTTATTTTTTTTTTTACATTCTTTAATTTAGTTGAAATCAATCAAATGCAAAATCTCAGCTCTGATATCTCTAATGCCAGCAGCTTTCCATATATTTTGTATGATAAATTTAATGAACTTCATCTTTTCTATTAGAACTAATTATTTTCTCATGAATATGTGCCTTGAATTTTAATTGGACTTGTTGTACCACTTACCTGTCCCCTCTTTTATTGTAGAGGATCCCCCCCCCCCCTTCATTAATAATCAAGAAGAGCCGATATCTTTTCAGAGATGCATAAAATGCTTTTAAAAAGTTGTTGTATTGCCTTTTTTGCGACCGAACCCAAAATCTTAAAATTTATGGTCGGCTTTAAAAAAAAGTTTTTTAGAAAAAAAATGTTTAATGAATACAAAAAATATGTATTAAAGCATTCAAAACTGAAAAAATATATCAGCTTGAAGAGGGAGAAGGAAATAAAATGACCGAACGATCGACCCAGGTGCTGTCACCTAAAGGGCAATACAACATCTTTTTTTTCAGGCCTAATGGAGAATCGTAGAGTTGCCAGTTTGTGATTGATTAATTACATCCTTAAGAATTAATAACTTTTGTATCCTTTATCTGATTTCCTCAAACTTCCCTGATATGCTTTATATGAAAACCAACTTGATGTGAGGATGGAATTCCACTTCCAATGCTTGAAATAAGAGTCATGCAAACAAAACCTATCTAATTGTGATGTTGGAATAATTGTTCCATTTTCTATAACCATGAGGTCATCTTTACAGGTGCATTTGAACAATGTGAACAAATATAATTGCTGTACATTTGTTGATTATATGCACAAATTTATAGCTAAAGCAAAATATGTTTATCCCAATCTTTAAAAAAGCATCCAATTTACCGAAGTAAATGTACTGGGTACTGCATAACTTTTTTACAAGGGTAATCTCTCCCTGCTTTTTATCTTGCATTATTGTGTGATTTTTAATAAATGATTTTTTATATAAATAATTAAATGTGTTGCTCTTTTGTGTCAGAAATAGAGAAATTCTACTGTAACTCGATAGAGTTTGATAAATTATTGCCATACAGGAGTCAAAAGGTAATGAGAGTATATGATGTGCTTTACATTTCGGAACGGAGAGTGAAACTATAATATATCCACATACAACTTCATTAACCGACTTTCACATTTACAAGTGAATTGATATGATGCACGTGTATTCCATAATGGGAATTCACATTTTCAACCTAGGCCCTACACATGTATTTTTAAGCTCTATCTTTGAACCCTACGTTTGAGACAAAACCTTGAAAACTCCCTGTAGGTCTATATAAAAAAATTGACCCAACTCGAGGGGGGGGGGGGGGGGGTATTTCTGTATCCATTGTCGGTATTTTAAAAACATCTTTAATTGATTCTTACTTGCTAGAGAAAAAGGTGCTACAAAATTAATGTTAGCCTTGAAAACCTAATTATCCAAGTGTGAGAGTGAAATCTTCTGGAGATATGCACAGACCATTTGATGTGTCCCTTGAAAATGTGGATGGACATGGATTGTGTCCATGCAAAGTTGAAAGATGACAGCAGAACAAACAATAGAGGTCTCGAGGAAGATGAGAGAAAAATTATAAAGTGATCTGCTAGGGGGGGGGGGTCATAATCGAGTGCATCGCTTTTTCTAGCCCCATCTACATTACTTACCTTTTTATGTTTTAATGTTGATGTTTTGTTAACTGATGTAGATTTTCATTGTTCGTTTATGCTTATGTATCTGTTTTTCATTTGCTCTATGTGTCAAATGTGTGCAATGTAATCTGTTACCTTGTATATTTTTCTGGTTTTTAAATTGGAAAATAAATGAAATGAAATGAAATGAAGTTACAGAGTTGTTTGATATGAAGATGCAGATTAGAGTGGTGGTATAGCGCTAGCGCCACCTGTTGACATTATATTACGCCAGTAACAACAAGTTGGGTGTGTAACACTGTACTTGTGTAGTAGAACGGTAAAAAATTTCCGATCAGCTGACCATAAAAATGTCAAGTTGACATAGATCTAGATCTATATCTAAGATATAACAGCTACATATGAACTTATTTAACTGCTTTGAGTTTGAAGACGTTGCTCGGCTCTCTGTAGACGGTATACTAGACGCTAGCCTAGACGGCCGACGTCTCTTCTCCACTGAACTTGCTTCAAGGACACACTGACACAGCAGAAGCAGCCAGAAGTGACCCGTGAACAAAATGACATCTCCCGCAGTGTTAGATGATGCCACCCCTGGCTTTACAAGGGATATCCGTATCATTTCAACAGCAGAAGTAGAGAAACACACGGTATGTAACTGTTAGGGCCTAGCTTTCTCCTATTAAATAGCGGTTTGACTTGATCAGTTGATTATATTATAACCATAGATCTAGTCCATACGTTCTCAAAATATGTTTTCTTCATTAAATATGAAAACATTTCGGCGCTTGTTGAACCTATCCAAAATTTGACCCATAACTTTTTATAAGGCATAACTCCGGCGTGGAGATACTACAAAACATACCCAAAATGAAGTAAATATTCATTATAGGCCTATGTCCCAAATAAAGATCATGAGTTAAAAGTCGTTATGTTTATTACCTGTTTCGTTTCAATTTTCTTGTTATTTTTGGAGTATTTTTCGGATAAACGTTGATATTTACTAGCTAGGCCTATAATACACTTTTTCACAGGTTTCACGGCAAACCGCTGCACAATATAAGTGCATACTGAGGATCTGAGACATAGATAACTTCACACAGGCGCGCGCCCGCCCACAGCCCACCATCGGTATTAGGCCTAGACTTCTATATCTAGATCTATATGAACTTGTCATTTTATTTTTTATTCAAGTAGGCCTACAGCTGACATTTAGGATGGATAAACTAGAACAAAAAAGCTTGTGGAAGATGTATACAGTATGTTGTACAGTGCATGTTGCATGTATTTTATGTACATTATAATACGGTTTATAGTGAATATCTGTGAGTATGGATACTTTCAATCCTTATATTGCTCCAAAACAAAAAATATTATATCTCCAAAACTTTTATATGTCTTAGTGAACATCTCAGAGATTGCATTTCATGAATTGTTTTGTCAAGGTCACGTGATCCACAAGGTCAATTTCAAGGTCAAATCTTAGGTCAGTAGGTCAAAGTATCCCAACATGCACCAATCTTCAAAATGAGGGCAGATCTTGATTCCTTATTAATTTCCCTTTACAACAATACCAATTTTGTGAAGATTGACCCATTAGTTCCTGAGATACAAGGGGTCAAAGGGTAGGCCGCCACCCCCATTTTTGGAAAAGTCTCAACATTTAGTGGGCTGTATCTCCCAAACCCCTCACCCAATTGACCTAAAATTTGAAATTTGGTGCTGTGAGATCACACTCAACAATTACACTAAGTTTCATCAAAATAAAAAATGGTCGGGTTAAAACCATTGGATGATTTGACATGGAATGACCCAACTGGAAGAATGCTGAGACAGCAGTCGAGCTTCCATTAATTCCAGGTCTATCATCTTGATCTATCTTCTTGTACTCATTCTCTTAATCATTCTCATATACAACTTCAGGCCTTAAATTTCAATATTTTTAGGGCAAGGCCACTTTTCTGAAGGGCACATTCCTATATTACAGCACAAATAGGAAGAATTGGAAAGGGCACAAAAAATGTCCAAGGCCAATGAGAGGGGCATCCAAGGCCATGGCCTTGGTGGCCTTGGATTAATTTAAGCCCTGCAACTTTACAAGTCGGTGAGGCAGAGGGGTATGAAGGGGTGACCAAAGTTCATGGACATTAAAAAAAAAATCAAATGTATGGCAAAGTTTTTTACTACAAATCGGTTCAACTAGAAAATGTATCGTCAAAGGATTCCGGAGACATCACAATCTAAAAATTTGTGCACGGGGCTTTACAGATGATTTATCAAAAATTGATCCATCAAAAATAAGGTTATATCATAATTTGCAAGGCGAGATATCATTATCATACAATTAGTTGGTACCAATTTTTACTTACAATTTTGAGAATATATCTGCTCTAAAAAATTAAGATTTCCAGACCCTTATCGGTAAGTTGATAATTTTTCAGAACGGACGTAAATGACTGCAAAGTTTGCCGATCTATTGTCAATATTTTCACAATTTTGCACCCAATTCCAAAGAAAATTTTGTGATTAGGTAACTTTATGTTCCTCTAGCCATTGGTGATTGGTGATAGTTTCTATGGTTGTTTAGTTTTACCTAAATGGTTATTTCATGTGTACTATGGTTAATATTCATTGTTGCACTACATGTAGACCACTGGTAGTGAAAACATTTGTTTACCAAGGGAAACCTTGATCATCAGCATCAATGCTGGCATTCCAGAGGGCCTGCATTTAATAGTACTACAATATCAATTGCAGAATACCCATTTACACTTCGACGGAGAGTATACATGTAGATTAATGTATTGTCAAAGGACGTTCGTTCCAGGTTGGGGTTCATAATCATACCTTCAACCCTTAATGGATTGAGAGTCGGGCGAATGAACCACTATACCACGATTCATCCACACAATACCTTGACACGGTTGACACCTCTATATAGCTATGGATCTAGGAGTGTGTTGAATACAGAAACAGAGCACATACACAACCATACTAATACTAATCAAAACATTAGTGAAGTACAGTTAACCCTGAGTATACCGACGCAACTGAAACAGAATAAATTTAGTAAATTTAGTTCAAGTGTTTCAAGTGTTGAAATACTGATATTTTGCTGGAGTTTAGCCAAAAAAAAATCCATAGAAAATAACTCCTCTCATTCACAGGAAACTGAGCTCACTCACTCACCCTACGGTTGACCTTATAAGGACACCATGACAGGAAACCAGATGTGCATTATGCACTAAAACAACAGATCTAAAATTAAACGTACCTGTACATGCCTAAAGCCAACCACATACTATAGGATCCTCCTGCAATCTGATTTTCAAAGAAATGGCAATTATATAGAATAGGAAATTTTATCCTTGTGACTTGAATAGTAATAAGAATACTAGCAATTGAAATGTTGTTGCATTTACTGTTTTTGTTGCTTCAAGTCAGAATAAAATTCAAATCAGCTTCAAATCGTAGACAATTAATCGCACTCATTGTGTGACATCTCTACGATTCTGAGCCGAATTAGCCTTTTCTTCTTAAAGGAAGCCTGAAAATTCCTTGAAATTTTGACATTGCTAATCATATATGACTATGCAGATCCTCGGTCACTATGACTTAACAAGTTTAAATGTTTATATCAAATGCTATTGCAAATACTTCAAAATTGGATTGTAGCCAGATTGTATAGTATGTGGTGGGCTTAAAGTTCCTTAAACAGTACACACACACACATTTCAAACCCTATCTCTGCATGATTCTTCATAGAGTTGCCTGACATGAAGGGGAAAAAATTACATTCAAAGACATGGCTTTTGTCATTATAACCATGTCATTTATAAACATTGTATGGAAGAAAGAAAGAAAAAAAAAAATCACTTTTTATTGTTAGAATAACAAAGAATTGTATGTATCAGCTTTTTGTAGTGGCAGCATATGATTCTCATGATTGAAAGTCAAATTGTTTTAATTTGATGATATTGAAAGATGAATACCCAATGGTCATATTGATCTGCGATGTATGTTACATGTACAAAATGAGACTTACCAGAATGTTTATGACAAGCTTGTAAGAATCACTGTGCAGCAGTTTGGAGATGCCAAAGAATCAGAGTTATTATCATTCCCTATCGTGACGATTGCAATTTTGTTTAATTATATAATTAATCTGTTATACAGTATTAAATAGGTCCATGAAAATGTATAAAGTGATCTTTCAAAAATAGAAGATTTGATGTGACTTTCCATGGAATTTCTTGTGATGGCTGGTAATCCAATAAAAAGTGCACTTCTTAGTTGTCATAGTCATGAAAATAAGATTCCCATGAACAAGGGATTTAAACATATATATTTCTTGTCATTTCCTACCTACAGGTATACACTATCCAGGTCTGCGTAGATGACTGTCAGTGGACGGTCCAGCATCGCTACAGCGAGTTCAATGATTTGCATGAGAAGCTCATCTCCCTGGGCAGGGTGGAGAGATCCCTGCTGCCACCCAAGCGTCTCCTTGGCAACATGTCAAAGAGCTTCATCGAGAGACGGCAGCGTGACCTAGAAGCTTACCTGCAGAAGGTCATCAGTAGCAGCCGTCTGCTGCCCAAGCCGCTGCTTCTGTTCCTGGAGTTTGATATCTATGTAAGCATTTAGATTGACCAGGGGGGCGTTTCACAAAACTTGTCATCAGTGACAAATGACAGTTTTTGTTATACGCTAGTGAAATCCTTGCTCCTGATTGGTTATCATCAGATTTGTCATTTATTTTTGTCATTTGTCATTGAAAAAAGGCTTTGTGAAATGCCAACCTGTTCATATTGTATATAGTAATTGTCAAAAATATCTTTTAGCTGTCCTTGATGTGTCAATCACACGTGGCTTTAGATTTTCCAGTTACCTTTTAACGGGAAACTTAAATAATTTAGTTTAATAATCTAGGATGCTGAACTGAGATTTGAAACCACTGTTTCTGTAACGTAAACAGTCAAGGACTTGTATTAACTATGTAAACAATGTACTGCATGCGCATCTGATGGGTCAAACTACACGCAATAAAAATGACTATTCTTCAACACCATTCTGATCCATACACAGAAAACAATAATATTTTCATCCTCATTTCTGCCCTTTGAGACATGTTAAGAGTGGTATCGTCTGTTTGGAGCCATGAGGGCATTAAACAACTTTGTGGCTCCAAACAGAGGCTCTCCTTTTACATATATTATACAAATAATGAAGGGTTATGAGTTCAATAGTGCGAATATTTTCATGAGTTGAAAGACTAACATTCTATTCAACGAGGAGTCAGCCGAGTTGAATAGAATTAACGTTAATCTTTTAACGAATGAAAATATTCGCACCATTGTACGAATGAAAAACATTCATTATTTGTTTTATACAACATCGAAGAAGATCTACTAGAACGTTAATCAACAAATTATGCTTTACTCCTTGTATTAAAGATAAATTAAAGTTGGAGTCAAGCCTTCTCGATTACATTCAGATTGCCTTCGCGTCAGATACACGCAGGGATACGCGCGCGCACGGCTGGGAGGTACGCAGTCTGCATATAACCAAAAATGCACGACCGTGCAATATAACATCTATTGAATATCATGTGACCAACAATCCTCCAATCAAATGACAAGGATCCACGTAGGTGTTGTATAACAAGAAATAATGATGTTTTGTGACCATTTTTTGCTTCAGCAGAGAATAATATTTTTTATTTTGACAGTACATTATATGATTATTTTCAGGATATCAATGGCGTTTCACAAGCTTTAGCTGCAGAGCTGTTTGAGAAGGGGGATCTTATTTTGGCTAGCCAAGATGTGTGTGAGATGACACCTATGCAACTCTTTGCTATCACAGAAAGACTCAAGTTACCGCTACCTACATGTGGTGAGCTCCTCAAAACTATTAATTTTTTTTATGATTAAATTATTTTACATAAACTATCTACAACTCAGTATTGTAGTATAGTCATCAGCAGCAACGGCAGCAATGATGTTGCTGTTCATCTTTTGTTTATCTGTCCATCAATAATGAAAATGTTTTAACTTGTTGAATGTAGCATGATACAAATACAACACACATTTTCTGTAAACACAGCCCAAGTCATCTATATTCATCAGGTTAATATGTTGATTCTTGTGTACCACAGGAGGGTCAAATCTGACTGACATGAGCGCTATACAAGAACCCATTATTATTATTATTTGCCAGTTTGTGCAAACAATGCGTAATCGGTAAAGGCTCCATGATAATGGTTTCTCATAATCATCCATTTCAGATCTTAATAAACGATCTATAAACGACTCTGCTATCATGCAAATATGCATGTAGTAGCATGTAGTACCGTATGCTATAAAATGTAAGTCAACCCTTGAAAGAGAGCAGCATTTCATAGGGACGTTGCTTCGAAGGGCTAGCAGAGATTAATCTTCATGATTATGACTGCAGTGATAATTTTCAATGCCAATGTCATCATCTCCTTTTCTCTTTGTTTCTTTAATCCAGATTCGGATGATGCCCACAGTGACATTGGCCATATCATGGATTTCATGTCCAGGCTAAGATATCTCAGGGTAAATCTATTTAATATTATTTAGACACAGTGAACAAAATATTTTAAAAATTTTGGGGGCTACTTTTCAAGCTTGCTCACATGAAAATAACACTCTTTAATTTGTTTTGCATTGAACTCTATGCACATTTTGGGGGGCTCTTTTATGCATTTCGGGGGCTAATTCGCCCTGAGCCCCCATGTATTTTTCCCTGTTTAGACACACTTAACTATGATTGGTTGATTGGATGGTTGATTTGCATGTGTGTGCTTGTAAGTAAGTAACTAGGGGACCAACGGCTTTAAGTCCTCTCTGAGGGACCTGGTAATGAGGATTAATGCCTCGCCAAAGGGCACTAGGGCATTGACTTTGTTTTGAGGCGGCGATCTCCCGAGTACGAGACCACTGCTTTACCACTGAGCCACCATGCCTCCTTATTGTTAATATATATTTTTCCTTCACAAATATCAGTGTATATGTTCCAAGGTATTAGATGAAAGGGAACAGATCACAAGCAAAGCAAAACCTGGAATAAACTTGAGGAAAATTAGTAAGACCTAGAGTGGATACAGAGGGCAAAATGCATAATAGTCTTAATGAAGAGGAAAGAAGGAAAATGTGTACAATGATTTATTTGATTGCCTCCCCAGTTCTTCTGTGCAGCGATTCCAAATTGCTTCTTAGCATTTGTCGTGTACATTGAATTTTTGAATTTGAATTTATTAACAACACATCACAATAATGACAGTACATATGAACAATCATACAATGCAAAGAATAATACTGATACATGTATAAATAACGTAAGAGTAATGTTGATTGAACAGTAATGTAGAGATAATTTTGTATTTGTGTATCCATGATTAGTTGAATTGTTTTTCTTTCTGTCCATAGATTGTTGGATCCACTACGAGGCTTGGGTCCAGCACTCGTAAAGTTGATGAGTTGCCCTTTGACCTCTCCTACTTCAAATCAATTAAACATCTCAAGGTAAAATTGATGTACTTTCCCTGTTGTTTTGATGACCGGACCTCAACAAAAATATTACAATAGAATTTCTTGTCTTTGTTGAATACTGTTTGATGAATACATGTTTGGAGATTCAAGGCCAAATGACTCTCAGATGTCTGTACTTATGCAGCTTGGATCAGATGTTTTTGTTTTCTGGAGCATGAACAATTCACTTATTAAAATTATCAATAGATGTGGGGTGTAAAATCTGTGAGACAAGTGTTTCTAAGTTTTCAAAATAATGTTACTATATGCCAAACTTTTGCTTGTTTATATTTATCTTTATATCATCCTGTTCAGGGTTTGAAAAAATTATTCAAATCATGGTATAGACAAAGGCATTTCTTTAATCCATGGATGCTAGTACTTGACACAATTTTGTTCTGTGTGTGCTGAGAAGAATATATAGGGTCTCTGTCCTCAGGTCCTCATTTACATTTTGAAATTTAGGGGATTTAGAGTGATTTTTGTGTGTTTTTGGATGAGGTATATATGTACCAAACTCCTGTACAGCCAAGCCTTTAGTATGTGAAATCTTTTTGACATGGGTATTAAATGTGCAGGCCTTATTAAAGTTGTGATGACCGTTTCTGTCTTTCCACCAGATTGAGGTTTGTAATGCAAGGTGTGTATCAGGGGTTGAAGAAGCAAAGACACATGTACATTTCTTGACTGTACACAAGTCTCTAACGTCAATACAGGTAAACTTCAATCATATTTCATTTGCTTGTTTCAAAATCATATGTAATGTATGTACATTAACTTGTTCAGAAACGTTTCTTCAAATATTATGTAAAAAGCTTGTTTTGTTACATTTCGTAATTAATGTGTTTATGATATGGTGAGGAGAGTTAAATGTATATTTGTAATTGTAAATTATTGTTATTATGAGATGTTCACCTTGATAATCTAATTCTATCACATATTCAGTTATTATATTGATTATCCAGTGTGTACAAACTTTTTAACCGGTAACTTGCAAGAGCTACCAGTACTTTCCTACCTTTGCAAGCAGCCTTCATGAAAGTGAAGGCGGTCATTGTCGCTTCGCGACAGACAGCTACTTCTACTACCACAAACTTTTTACCAAATAAACCAAGACATTGATGGCAAGATGAGAGTAGCACATGTGTTTGTTTTACTTTAGCCAGGAGGTCTTTTCGCACGGCCGAGCATTAGCTCTGTTGTTTTGAATCTCATATACTATTTTGGTTGATAATATACGCATTGTCTAGGTCTGATCAATAAACATTTCTGTCAGAAATTATTTTTGTTTTAAGAAAAGAGATTTTCTCTTGTACCAATGACTAAATACGTATCATATGTTCTTTGAATTTTCAGGATATTTTACTGCCCAATCTCACTCAGTGGGAATCTTTAGCCAGCTCTAGTGGTCAAGATGTAATGGACATTGTCCCCCCATGGAGTCGGATCAAGCTGGTAGATTTCAGCTACAATGAACTGACTGATATAGACAAGTCAATAGTAAGTCCAGCATTGTGTCATGTGCTGTTTCGCAGCATAGAATGGTGCATCAAGTTAGATAAAGATGTTACAGATGATATGTACTTTAACATGAAATGTGATCATCTACAAAATTAAGTGTAATGTTTATTGATCTTTACAAATGTGTTGGTAGTGGTGGTGAATGGGTATGAAAGCAATGGTTGATATTGCTGTTGCCGGTCTCATTTCATCAAGTTATGCTAGAATGCATCTTTCAGCAGCCATCTTCTCAGATCAGTGGCTTTGCAACACCAATGTTCAAGTATCAGAGATTTCCAATTCCGATTAATTATCTTAGGCATACATTGTTTAAACATATTTGTGGCTTACACCCAGTAAATAAGATCGATTGATCAATTTGTAATTGAAAATAATTCAGAAAAAATCTTGGAACCAGCGGGACTTGAACCTGCCATCTACTGCTTGCCGGGCAGCGACTCTACCACCAGGCCATCACTGGTCCATGGCACAGTCACGATGAACTAGAAACAAATACCCAAGCTCTCCTGATTCATTCTGACTTATTAATATTCATTAGTCCGCCATTAGGACAATAGCTTTTATAAATATAAAAAAATGCATACATGTATTACAATGTAGAAGCATACAAATGCATATGAAAGTATGGTAACACTATTATAATGCAATACATTTTCTGGAAATACTTCAGACCGATTTCGTTCATGATTTATTGCCATAGCTATTTGTTATCATGATCATTCTAACGAAACCATTTTGTATCCTCCGTCCAATCCTTAGTGCCTCTTGCCCAATGTGGAGCAGCTTGACCTGAGTCACAACCAGCTACGCTCCATCAGCCACCTGCAACACCTCTCTGCCATGACCCATCTCAACCTCTCCTACAACCAACTCCAATCCCTGGACGATATGAACACCAGGCTGGGTAATGTCCATACTCTCCTACTGACCAACAATGATCTCTTCAGTCTCTACGGTCTGGCCAAACTCTACTCACTGGTCAAGCTGGACGTCAGGTCCAATATTATAGAACATGTAAGGAGCAAAGAAACAAGTGGGAGGGGGAGAGAGAAGGAGATAGAAGGAGAGAGATAGAGATATAATCTAGAGATAGGCAAGCAGAGAAAGAGTGAAGTAAAATTATGAAAAATGTTGTAGACTTAATAATGTATGCATTCATATGAATAAGATTATTTTCTACCAGGCTTTAATACTTCATCAAGGATTTAGGGTAAGACTTATATTATAGTCTTTGGTCCAAATTTGAAGTTTTACTTTGCCAAAGTCATAGGGTCAGGGGTAGAATTAGATATAATAGAGTTAAAGTTAACAATTCAATTAGTAATAGGAAATGACTGTCAAGCAATCTTTGCTGGAGCATTTATTACACAATCTATCCCACTTACTCCAATCATGGTTTCCTGCTTTCCGTACCCACAGGTGTTAGAGTTACAACACGTGTGCAATCTTCCTTGTCTGGAGCAACTCCTGCTGAGTGGGAACCCTGTTACCAACGTGGTAGACTACCGAACCAAGGTCCTGGAACTCTTTGAAGACCGCTTTACAGAATTGAGTCTCGATGGCCACAAGGCCTCCGAGAAGGAGAAGGTATGTTCATCCCCTGCAAGTGCTTGAGGGGGTTAAAACTGCCTAAGTTTTAAACTGGTTTATCATCAGAACCTACAGTTTGGAGAATTTAAATGTACTTTGTTGGATCATGCACAATGATGATTTGTGTGTTGTCACAATGTCGGAATCTAATTTGGAGAGCTTTAATCTAGAAATTCCACTTCTTTTTTGTTGTTGAATGTATCTTTGTTCGATTTCTATTCACTCCTGGGCCCCGTCTTACAAAGAGTTGCGATTGATATCAACTCTTTGTAAGACGGGGCCCAGATGTCTGTCAGAACAGAGATTACCTGAGGTCCAAATCTTCCAGGCCATAATCCATTTCTTTTTATAATAAGCACTGATTTTACCACCCCCCCCCCTCTCTCTCTCTCTCTCTCTCTCTCTCTCTCTCTCTCTCTCTCTCTCTGTCTCTCTGTCTCTCTAACAGGATACAGTCAACATTCTGAAAGCAATCAAGAAGTCCAAAGATTACAGGCCTTTTGTTGGATCAAAACACGACTCCCCAAAGGTAAAGGTTTCATAGTTTTTGGTGCTTTGATTGTTACTGAATACCATAGTATTACATTCTTGATTTTTAAATTAATTGTACAATGAGTAGAATTTGTTTAATGGAACTAATTCATCATATGCATTCCACAGGTACAGGTAATATATCGCAGCAGAACACTTCAAACACTTTTTAGTTCTAACCATGTGTATGTGACCATATTTTGCTTGATTTAGTTTTCCATACAGTTTTCTTATTGAATTAAAAACACCTCATTTATCTATTAAAGCTGGATTGTTTTTGATACATCTCAGCCACTTAATAAACCACACAATCTTAATTGTACATATTTCACATTATTATTTGATTTCAAGCACCACAGAAAGAGCTGGCTTCAAACTTATTATAAGCATACATCATCATAACAAAATGAATTATTTTGTTATATTTTTTTAATTATTGGATTTTAGGGGATTTTTTATTAATTTATTTATTTTCATAGATTTTTTTCCGGGAGTGGTCAGTTTGACATTAATCCGATTTAAATCAACATCATTCCTCTTAAAATAGATATTTTTAACCCTTGATATCATTTCATTTTCAAACATGGTCCTATGATTCCTCATGATTTCTATATCCTTAATGCCACATACTTTTTCACGCTTTATATTCAGCAAGTTTTATTTCATAGAATACATATTTCTTTGTACCCCTTTAACACTTGATTCATGCACCAATCAGAATTTTATTTTGAATTTTTTCTTTAAAATGCTGGTTTTACGCACAGAAAGTAGTCCATGAGGCAGCTATAGCTGACCCCAGTGCATCAAAGCAAGCTGCTAATACATCGTCAGTGGGTCCTAGTCTAAACGGTAAATAGCACAAATTTGTTCAAACTTTAACGCCATCTTCCTTTGTGGAGAGTTTTTTTCTTCTTCTTTTTTTCACATGATTTGTTTTACTTTTCCCTGTTAATATTTCTTTCTTGTTGGTTGTTTATTTTGATTATTTCTGTATGTTCCATATACAATAACATGCACATATGCACTATGCAGGCATGACACATACACTGATCTGCACAGACAAAAGGCAATATGACTAATGTTCAGTACTTCAGTGCAATCTGAAAGCTCCAAAATTTCCAGCTTGTTTGGCCATTATTGGTTTGAATGTGTAGTATGTCACAATATCATTTGGTACCTTTGCTGAAGCTACCTGTTGATAAGAACATTGTGTTCCAAAAAACTTGTAATTTTACTTGCTTCCTACTCATACTCTACCCTGCTTTTTCTTCCTTAATCCTTATTTCTGATGTGATGCCTTTTTGCGCCTTCATTTTGCATCGAGAAGCAATCATATTGTCTCAACAGTTCATTTATTTTGTTTCTCTTGCAGGAGAAAGTGCTGAATTCAAAGCCAAAGTAGAATCTCTGCGCAGGCAAGGTGGTAAGGCGTGGCTTAGTATATTTAATGAGATGTCTGATCCAGCAGAAGGAGAGGCTTCAGCTGCCATAGCAACCAAAGAAGATGGGCAGAAGAAGAGTGGGGAGAAAGGAGCAAAGAAAGATAAAACAAAAAGGTAAAAGTTGGTATTTTTATCTTGATGTAGTTCTAATGAGATTATAAACAGACTTCAGACCTTCAGGCTGTATCAACGGATTGTCTTTTATTCATCTATGTCTATGTCGTGTGAAGCACATTACATACAACCAAAGCCCAACAGTAGACATGTTGATGTAGTTTGTGATAAGTGAAGTGAGACACAAGTAAAAATTTGTATACATGTTTTATGGATTGTCCAAAATTAAATACAGATTTGCTGTCATTGTTAATCTTTTTTCTTATTTATTATTTTGTATTTAAAACCGAGACAAAGTCGTAGTACCCTTTACGTGCATCTGGGAAGTTTTATGTGTATTCAAAGTAAGGTAAATTATTTGAAAAAATTCATTCTCCTTCTAGGGCAAGATCCAGATCCCGCTCTCCACGACCCAACCCTGTTTCGACAACAGAAAAGACACGCCCTGTGCAGGAAATCAAGTTGAGTCCTAAAGCATTTGCCTATCACGTCTTCGATGAAATCAGCCGACACAGCCAGGCAGGTATCACAGACGTAACCTCCGTCTTCTCGCAGCTCACCATGTACTTTCAGGGTCCTAACCTCTTCACGTATGGTCCTCGGCACAAGGCAGCCGGCATGCCCCCTCCGGATATCAACGGGCCTACCCTGGAGGGATACCTGAGTCAGATGAGCAAAGAGGAGCAGGAGGAGTTGGTAGAGTTGTTAAGAGGCATCGTTAATGGGACTGTACAGCTCTCCAACAAGTTCCCTTCCCAGTCAGAAGCAGAGGAGGTTTGGAGGCACATCCAAACATTGTTAGGCAGGAGTGATGCGAGGGAGAAGGAAAGGGAGGTGGAGAATGTTTGTGAACCTGATGATGCAGCTCCAGTTAGACCTCAACTGCAAATCAGCCATGCTGCTGACAGTGGTGCCAGCGAAGAGAAAGAAACAAAGACATGGGATGTTGAGGATAGTAAAGATCTATGTGTTAATGAGATAGCTTCTAAAGTTGAGGAAGTGAGCATCATCTCCAAGGCAGATGAGGAGAACAAAGTAATTGATGTGACAGAATCGTCGTCATCCACTAGAGTTGAGGAAACGTATGAAACGCTGATGCCTCAAATGAAGTCAAGAACCTTAGATAATCAGGATATTGGATTTGGGGAAATGATATCATCACCTTCCATCGTTCCAGGAGCTCCTTCTTTAGTCTTTGTCCCTGACTATGACCAAACAACGATTGATCATCTATCATCCTGTGGGCTGAAGAAAGGTCTCAAGCTCTCTCCATCAATGCAATGTCTTGCCACGATGTCTGTCAACGAGATGATCAAATACTTTCATGAGAATGTCACGAAAATGGGGGTTGACACGGAACATCTTACCCATGTGATATGGACAAATGTGATTACCTATGCAGTTCCTAAAAAGGAGATAATGTCTTGTGTTATGCTTAGCTCTATAGCACTCTATGTGTTTTCAGATCAGACATTGAAGTGTCATCGGGAATCCTGGAAGACTCATCGTCGGATATGCAGCGACTCTGCAGTTCGCAAATCCAAACTCAAATCAGGAAGACCCGATCAGCAATCTCACGCCAGTGGTGTGATCCACAGTTCTTCAGAGCTAGAGGCAAAGAGAGTGTGCTGCCAGCATGTCATTCCCCTTAGGGACATAGACGAGGTGGTGGTGGGTCTGTTTGACCAGAAGATACGTGTGACGGGGCAGATACCAGACAACACCCTGACCCTGATAACCAGAAGCTTCAAGGAAACGCACAAGTTTCAGCAGCAACTGATGCTCGCTCTGCCACACCCAGAGAGTCCTCGTAAATCTGATCAGAGACCAGGGTCACCCATTGACCTCTACCAGGAGGCAATGAAGGCAAGACAGGAAGCAGTCATCACAGAATACAAACATCCTGCAGGTGTCAAGTTTGTCTATGCCAACGAAGAGACAATCAGTGACTTGACATACCTTGTTGTGGAGAAGGTTAAGAGTCCTTCCTATGGTTTCCACGATGTCCACCTTCTGATGTACATGCTCCTCCACCAGGTCGGTGATGTTGTCAGCAACAACGACTACGTTCCACCATCCATCGAAACAGCACCTCGTTACCCTAGATCACTCATCATCACCAACACACACGTGGCACTGTGCCATGAGGATCACGTGTGCTACCCGATCCCAAACTTCTCCAAGCTGCTACCAGAGAGTCCTCAGTACGCCATCAGCGACGTCCAACCCATCTTCAACCTGAAACGACTGGTGGTGAGCGACTTCTCCTCCTGTGACATCACCCTTATCTTTGAGGTCATCAATGTGGAGGTGGACATCAGCAGAGAGTACTTCACATCAGATGATCTGCAGGAAGGTGAGAAGCATCACACACCAGACATCGTCTGGACCCTGGTTCTTCCGTCTCTTGAAGACAGGGAGAGATTGATGAAGATGATTTGTGGACAGTGGAGGGATAAGCACAATAAGGAACTCTCTATTCAGGTCAGTGCATAAACTGAATGAGATGTATCAAGCGCAATGGACCCATGGAGTAATTCTATTGTAATAGATACTGTACATGTATGATGGCTATGTCGCATCTTGTTTCCAGAAACGCCAATTCCTTACAGTTTGGAGACAGATTTAATCAAGACATTGCTGATTTAATGTGGAAGTAGGTTTTGTCATGATTTGCTCTTCATGGAATATTTTGTGCAAACCAGCTATTGCGTTGGATTTTCTATTGACCCCAAACGTCATCAGGACTGGTACATTAATTGAAAATTTCTGTCAAGTTTTGAAGTGTTTAAAATATATAATGAAAGATTTGTTATTGGTTCTTAAATTATCATGCTTGTGAACTGGCATTTTGTGTTTGAAATTATATGTTTAGAGTATTGTTTATAGGTATGTTCCCCGAGGTATGTTCACTTTGATATAGTTCTATATTTTATATGATATTTATCTATAGTCAGTTATACATTTTTATTTTGTTATGGAGTTATGTGACTATGTATATTTTACACAGATTTATTTGCTGGGTACTGTGCTAAAAGAAATTTTGTACAAAATAATTTTTGAATCAACCACCGTTTCTTAAATATACATTTATGCACATGTAGTATCATAGTATGTGTGGCTTAAATTGTTGCCCATATATAATGAATTGGGAAAGTCCAAGAAAACAAGAAAAACAACAAAACAACAAATTAATTTCAAGGAAAACTTGCTTTTCTCTAAAAGAACATGTTTTTATGCCCCCATGCATACCGAGTACTAAATTGGCATGTATTATTTTGCCACTGCGGCATCGTACTACGATCTAAAACTGAAATAAAGACATGGCGATATTATATTTGGGAGATCACACAAAACAAGATCATCTGTATGGAAATGAGAAAAGTGCGTTTTTTAAAATGCCAATATGATTGAAGTTATTATTTAACATCAATGGTGTTTAGGTTGAAAGATAATTCATTTTTGAGTGCATTTGCCGAAGAAACTTAGACAATATGCAAAATAAGATTAAACAAATTGTCTTTTAATAAATTATTATTGTTACCGGTAATAGTTTGACATGAAACTTGAAGTTTTCCAGTTATCTGCCCGCATTGTATTAATCAGAAGCCAAGGTTATTTATATTTTGCTTTCCCTTTTATATGTTTATATAATGTTATATTATATGTAGTGGGATATTTTTTACAAAAGAATTTAACAATTTAAATTTGCATTAACCATTATGAACTAGGATGGTATACGTCATAAATGGATGTATACATGTATGTATTGAATGTAAAAACTACACTTTGTAACAATTGTCAAATGCAATGCTTTGCCATTGACAAATAGAAAAATATTCTGCCAAACATAAACCTGTGCAATCAGCTATAAAATTACGATTTTGTTTTAAACCCACATTTCTGTTTTGTAAACTGGATACTGTGCTATGTAACATACTAGTACTTAGTGCTGTTTTTATGATCATCATCATGAACCATATCTTCTATTATTAAAGGTAATAAAGACCAGTATTTGAAACGCCCCAATTTCATGAAATGGAAGCTCTTTATTACCAATCATGTGAAAGAATATGTTTTGACTAATACATGATGATAAAAATTTTGCCGGGAAACCGCCTACTAATTGATATATTTGGTAAATTAGTTTATCTATTGGACTGTGAGAGATAAACGCACGTGTCGCGCAGGTATGCGTAGTCCCATATACATCTTTATGTGTACAGTGCTTGTAACTTTAAGAAGACTGGGCCAAATTTCTTATCATTTTGATGATTCCAGAACCTTGGAGTACACACCAATACTTATATGCTAGATGATAAACCTTTTCTGATGGATTCCACAACCTTTCTTTCACAATGCAATCGCATGACCATAACTGGTCTTTATCTTTAAAGAGATATCATATTCAAAACTGCAACTAATATCTGAAATTGTAATGAGCTCATCAGTGTCACTGCCCATATGTTGAAGTTAGAGATAAAGTTCATCTCCTTACAAATTGCTTTTATTCAAAGCAGAAATGTCAGGGAAAACATTAATTTCTTTTTTAATCAGGCATTATTATAAATGGTTATGGTATTTTAATTTAATGAAGATTGCTACCTCTTGGAGAGGAATTTGAAACTCAGACTTTATTCGTGAAATAATGGAACTACTAACCGTATGCTTTTATGTATAAAATGTCATTCATTAATTCTGTCTCTATAAAGAGGATGATTTCTTCATGCCCCTTTTTCCCCTTCAATAACATATCAAAAATATATTTCATACATGTACCTGTGTATGTATAGCTTTATTTTATATCTTAATTCTGATTCTCTGAGTTTATTTCTTTTGATCAAGCCAACATATCTGGGGACTAGACTTGCTCTTTAGAATAAATTAAATATACAAGGTAGTACATTTTCAGGTAAAGTTTATTATTTTGATACTTTGTTATAAGAGAATCTGCAAATTTGTAATGTAACATTCGATGTTATTAAAATATTGTATTTACCTAGATTATTGCTCAGACTTATTTTTATACCTACGTCTTTTATCCCATCGATTTCTTCCTAATAATTGAGGACTGAACATGCATGTATTTTCCTACGTTGGTGTAGAAGCATATAATGAGCTGAAAATTGTATTGCAAGATACACAGAGTGAGCTAACTAGCATGTACACACGACAGGTTCCAGGGGGGGGGGGGGGGGGTATTTTATTAGGGTTCTTGGAGGAATATGTCATTCAATATGTTTCTTTAAATCTGAAATTTATTGTTTCTTGTCTAGCTGTCACTGTTCCCTCCAAATTCTATCCTCTCTTCTCTCACTCTAGAACACTATTTCTCTCTTTCCTTCCATTCAACTCCATATTTTATAATAAACACACCACAATAATAACCATTCAAATCCAACAAAATGATAATTATATTCCTTTTCATCATTGTTTATTATATTTTTTTTCTTTTGACCTTTTAAATATTCAATTCATTTTTGTATTTTGTATTAAAGGACTATGTACAGATCACACATTCTCTGATAGTAGAAAGAATGAATAAAATGAAGAAATACATAAAAGACTTCAGAAGTATGATGGAGTCCTCGGTCTTTTGCAGCATGTATATAGACCTGTGGAACATTGCTAGAAATGATGTTTCAATTACAATAAGTGTAATATGGTTTTACTTGTAGGTATAATGCTACAGTTTATTTTCAATTTTATTAAGTTTTATTTGTAAAAGGAACATTGCAAACAATAACCCCGCAGAATGTATTGATATGTTGAACATGTCGAAAAAAGGGTAATTATTTTCTTTTGTGTCTTAAAGCTATGATTTTGAAACTAAAATTAATCATCATGATCTAAATGTAATTATGAACCATAATTCATCAGTGAAAGATCTCAATAATTGCAGCTTTGCGAATGTGAATTCTTCTCCCACAATATCTTCTTCAATCATTTAGCAAAAGTAATTCATTTGTGGCAGAGAAGTTGCCTTAAAGTCTTGATATTAAGTCCATGATATTCACAACCGTTTTCTTTGCTAGTTCATAATTGAGCATGATAACTTGTGCAGTAATAAATGGTCATATACTCCACTACAATAAACAACCTCTATTCCCTCAAGATAATGCAGTGTAAACACAAAATACTGTCACAGTTTCAGCCTTATATTTCATAAGCAGCAAAGAAACATAAGGACCAAATAGTAGAGCTACACACTGACTGTATACTGAAAAACCCTCACATACGAGCTCGTTCCACACCGAGGTGGGAAGCACCATAAAAAATGCCCAAGATAAAATACAAATTTCTTGTACGAGGGATAAATGTTCCTCACAGATACCATAAACTTGTTCTAGTTTGTTGCAGGGAAATTTTTTGAGTCGGTTTACCACATGCCCCAATCATATACTACCAAACCGACTCCACACCAACTAATACTTGGCTAATTCAGTATTGTCGGTCATGTAGGTGTGATTGTGGGGTGTTGTGTGATTGCAGCCTAGTTTAATACTGTATAATACCCTGTTGCTGTTCTGGAAAGGCCTTGCATGGCTCAAGCAGCAAAGATAGAGGGAGAAAAGACCAGTTTACTAAATAATCCAATTTTATATGTCCCGGTTTTTCTAAACCAAAAGTTGCTAGTGACAACCAGGTGAACAGATCAGTTCATAAATGCATCTAAATTCACAGACTCTTCTACTTATTAAACAGCCTAGATCTACATGAAGTAACAAAATTATTGCATTCAAATTATTGTACATGCGTGTTAAAAGTCGGAATGCAAAATTGCATACAGACTTTCATTCTATCTACCGTATGCCTAATTAGAGTCGAGTCCATACCCAAGTCTAGCTAGAAACCTCTTTGAATTTGAATATTTGAGTAAACTGGTCTTTTCTTTCACAAACGTTTAATCGCAATCATAGAAGTCCACATGTTTATTTGTTAACCAAATTTGACTAACATGCTTGAAGATTGCTGATGGGAGATAGACGGGGTCACCCCCATTCTTGACATTTTGGGATATGGCCTTTGTCGACGTGATCAATTTCCTTTATAGAAACTTTTTCTTCGTCAATAATTGCTCTAATGTGATATACATCATAATGTCAAAGCATACCAGAATCTGGTACTGACTGGCTAAAATCTATTATCTTTGGCAATATAATGTAACATATTTTCAAAGGATTGTATGTTTTTGTTTACAAATATACTGACTGAGAAATGAAGCAGATCATTAAACAAAGTAATGTTGAAATGTAAATACGTGTGTATACATGTACAACTTGGAGAAACACAAATATGACAACGAACAGTGAGCATTGCAAGTTGGCTTTAAAAATCAGCATTAAATAGTCTCACTAAATATTCATAAAAGAAGAAAATAATATTTTTCCAAGCAAGTTCAACACGTGTATCAATAGAAAAGCAGAATTTTTATATATTGGTTAAAAATGAAATATAAGCACCATATTCATGAAAACATTTTATTCTAAAAGTTAATATTTGCGCTCTATGATCTACCAACAACATCTAGTAACAGAAGGAATAATTCAAAACAAAACTTTGTGCTAGATGCATTTACTGGTACACATTTCTCTGATTCCTTTTACAATGCTGACTGGAATGATTGCTAATAATTGTTTTCTGTTTGCTTCAAAAGTTAGAGAGTTCATGATCTAGGTCAATATCATTTATCTGTAATATAGAACTTCCACCTCCTATAATATATAGTATTTTCCACCATCTATTATTTCCTAGGTCTAGTATTCCTTTCTACATTTATCCTTTTTTTATTTTATAACAGACATTGCTATCCAAGGAGAGATAATTGTTTTCTTTTCCGATGAAATCCAAAATATACATACTACAATACTTATATAGAAAACAAATTCAATATGAAATATAAGGGTAAAAAAAAAAATACAATAGATGTCTGCAACATCTCACCACGCATCAAGAGATATATGGAAATACAATGTAAACGTATAGAGGAGGAGGGGGGGGGGTGGTGGTAGTGAGTGTGAGTGTTTGGCAGAATGAACATAAATAATGATGAAAAAGACTCCTAAAAAATGACAAGCATCATTTACATAAACCAGGGAGCAAATAACTCCTGTATAACATTGCATAGTTCTAGAGAATACTGTTTTTTAAGTTAATGAATATATATACATATGTACATCACACAGAAGATTCAAGTACCATACTTTCAGCTTGTACTTGTATAGAATAGGCAGCACCATTTGACATATCATGTATTAAAATAGCTTTTCCATTTCCTACCTTTCACCACATTGCAAATTATTGGGGTAAAAATTCAAACATTGAACGTTAAAAAAATACAAAGACAGTAAGAACTACCATGAACATTCCTTGACATTTGATATGAAGTACACCATTTTTCTAAACTCAGAACAGTATAAGACAATACTATGCATGTACACACATCAAAATTCGGCTAAATGCTGATTAATTGAGGCTGTTAAGAACTGTTTTGTTCATAAATAATTGCTCGAGAAAAAAAGGTAAAAAAAAGAGTATGTGTACATTTGGCTTGATTTTCTGTTTCAGACACTGAATAACAAAATGATTTCTCAATTTTTGTTTTGAAATATCACTATCGATACCATGCATGAATCATGTCTGTAAAATTGAGGCATAAAAATTGGCAGTGAGTAGATTTCCAATATTTCACACATCAGCATCACCTAAATTCTTCTAAGAAACTTAATAATAACAATATTTAAAGCCAGGCAGTTTTTTAATAGAATACTTTAACAAGGGGTGAGTCATCCCTCCAGTCCAGAAGAAAAAGAAAAAAAACCCTTCTAATATTTCATCATTATTCAAAGCTCGATTTGCATCAAATAAAGAAAAAACACTCTGTTATCACAATTGATACATGAGGTTAAAGCCATTACAATTTACTATCGAAAAAAACAGGAATATATCAAAGGGTGTAGAAAATTCTATAAAAAGTTATTTATAGGTAATGCGAGACATAAAATAACTGCACAGGCAAGAAAGCATCTAAGAACCCTGCATATACACTATCATTTTCATCTATCACTTTGGAACTACATACATGTATATCTATCCAAAATATGGTGTAATGACAAATGTTTGTCAGATCATCACTATGTGCACACACACACGTACTATAAGTCGCTAACTAACGTCACTTGACCTTCCAATTTGAAGCAGTGCTTGTGTCACAGGAAATATTAACCTTTTTCTGCCTCAGTGAGGATTTCTTTAGCAGTCAAAAGCACCGGCCCTGAGTTGAATATATGGCAGAAACATACATATACTAAATGTACATATAGGAGTTTGAAGCAGCATATATGCAATTGTGACTTTAATTGAGGTATCTTGGGCAGTGTTTCTTTTACGGGTAGTCCTTTTGCATAGTCATAAATTGTGATTAATTTGTGCATTTGAAAAAATTCTTTGAATATCATACAGGCAACTGAAACTGTTAATGACCTCATTGTTCTTCATACAAATTCTAATTCTTCATTTTTTTAAGCAATGATCTGTAAGAACCTATACAGAGGTAGAATGTTAACCAAGTTAACACAAATTATATAGAAAAACCTTTCCTATTACAAAAGGGACACAAGCAGTAATAGCATATTTATGTAAAAAAAAGCATAACATAAATAACATGAATGTGTTAGAGTTTGCAAGAGTTTCTTTAACACCTTGTGTATAAAACAGTATAAAAGCCATATTTTTTAAAGACTCCATGTAGTTGTATATTCTAGAACATTTTTGTTGTTGTTTTGATAAAAATAGGCAAACACTTAATAACACCATATTAATGCAAATTGCTGGACTTGTTCTCAATACATGTACAAAGCAGAACGACAAATAAGATTGTTATAAAAACAAAGTCTTGCATATATAACTAGAAGTTCAAAATCTCGGGCAGTCCAAACAACACGACAGCAAAAATACAGTCAGAATTGCAGCATTCGTTGTTGAGTTTCAGAAGATCCTGAAGAAAAGTCAAGCATTGGTCCATTTTCTCTGCGTCATCTTGCCACGGTAGTTAGTCAAAACAACATCCCTACCCCACCCCATTTAAAGAACCCCCTCTCCATTCTTCTCCTCACCACAATGGCCATATCTCCCACAAAAATATTGAGTTTTTTTCCTTCTCTTATATCAAAGTGCTGTATATAAAATATAAATTATCTCTGGTTTACTATAATACATCTTGTGATAAATAATAAAAATAGTATTTACAGCATGTACAGAAAATTGGAATAATCTACATGTCCCTGTTGAGGTGGAATAAGCGGGAAGAAATGAAAAGAAAGAACAAAAACATATGTTAATGCCTGACCATAAATTGCAAAACAAGAACATCAAGGTAATTGGAAGCTTTGAAATTTGAGTTCAATTTAGTCACTGATATAATGTACATGCATAATTACTGACAGATGACTACTGTGAGAACCACCCGGTTATTATTGCTGTGGTATAGTCAAAAGTGAGATAATGAACTAAATTTCTTTAACATAATAATTTGTTATTAAAAGAAATGGTAAGGGCAAAGAAAAACAGACATGATCAAAACAAGATATAGCAGGGAAGAAATACATTAATAACAAAGTAATAATATGTGAAGAGTGAGATGAATCCAGCATTAATTTCAACACAACAGTTACTTTTATACTGAGAACAAATAATGAATCTCATAACTCTAAAACAAAAATAAACAACAAATTATGAAAGAATTTATAAAAAATCTAGCCAAAATGATAAAGAGTGTATATCTCACCTGAGTCATGATTGGAATGTTAGAGGTAATAATCTTCCGTCTCCCCTGTCTGGAAAACATTTTCCACAATATCCACCACAGATACCACTAACTCTTTGATTAATCTGAAATTACAAAAAGAAGAAACATATTAATTAAAGTAAGAACATCTTTTTCCTTTTAACATAAATTCCCAACTGGAATTCCCATATAACATTCCTATTTTGGTACAAGAAGTCCAACTTTTTCCAAACTGTTATTATTGAATTACTTTTCCTTTTTCATGCTACAAAAAGAGCAAACTTCCTTCAAGTTGGGTTTCAACATACTGTCATAAATCTTCCTTCAAATTAGGGTAACAATGGTATATGTAACTGAAATAAATAATTCTGTACTAACCCTTCTCTGACTGTCTCACATATCAATTTCAAAGTCAAAACTACCATCACTACCACCAACAACAAAAATAAAAAAAAACATTAAAAAAATATCTTACTACAAGTCCTATCAAATAACTTACAGCATCTCTTGATATTTGTCTTGATACTGAGTGGCCTTCTGTTGACCAGTCTACATCTGGCGCCACCACAAGGCCCGTCCCATTTAGGCTCACATGAAAGCGGCCCTGGGGGCAAGGGACTACACTAAAGCAGTCTCCTGCTGTAGCGTAGGGTATAAAATGACCATGATGCACAGTGGCAAAAGTAGGATCATCGGCTAGAATTTGAAAGAGGGGGAAAACATAAATAAAATTGTGAATTTCTAGTTAGCAATGTTTATATATGTGCATTTATTTAACCTTCATTCTGGAACCAGAACAAGCATTATTGCTTTAATACACAGAGCTAACTTCCTTCTGGCCTTAAACTGATGATTCCCCATTATGCTATTTTCAAATGATGAATGGGACATTTGCAGTGCAACCATACAGTATATATTTTAATCTATATTGTGAAGTTCGTATTGGGAACTGAAGTTTAGGTATGACACAAAAAAATAATAAAAAACATAGGCTTTCGCAATTGAAATATACATAAAAGTCCAAGTTTGAAACATGTTAACAAATCATAAATCATAGTGTAATGCCCATGAATACAGTAGATGCTGAATAAACCAACATCCATTCATAATTAACTTTGAAGCAAATTTCTTCTTGAAAATTCTAATTGTTGACAGCATTCAGTCGCTTGATTCTACTTGTGTAATGTTTCGAACACATTTTTTTATGCATCACAATTGCAATGCACAATGCTTTATTTTATATACAACTTTAATGATAGAACTTGTACTTACTTATAACTTCTAATGTTGTAACATTTATTCTAATCTTGTTGAATGATGTTAGCCCTGGGTACCGATGTCCATAGTTTGAGCATTCACAGTCGTCATTTCTTGCTCCGTTATTGGGGCAATAACTGGGATTTAATAACCTGGAAACAGAAACAATACATTGATACTTTTAATGTCTCACCATGTTAACATAAATGATGGATAACACATTTGAAGTACAGTATTTTCATTGATTACTTCAAACAAAGAGTTTTCTTCCAACCTTACCATTTAATACAATTCCTTAAATAATTTTGAATCTAGGGAATAAATATGAGCTATTTTTTAGTCCAAATATCTAGAACCAAATGAAGCTTATCACTGGAATTGTCACCTACAACATGTATGGCAACATGGTACTACAAGGGTTTATGTTGTACAAAAGAACATTTTCTTGTTATATTTGTTTGACTATCATACTTCATGGATTGGGACAGGTATATTAATAATTATATCCTGCATCAAAAATTTGTTGGCTTTTGATTGGTTGAGAGCTCGTCACATGACCAAAAATATTTGACCTATTTTTAGAAAGTACTATATAAGAGTACTATTTTGGTTTACTATTTGGGAGTTGAAAAAAAAAAGTGATTTTTTAATTTTTTTTTAATTGAATCAATTTTTGTTTTCAAATCTTAATTTAATGAAAACAAAATATTTTAAATCTTTTTAGATAAAAATTGACATTTTTTTTGTTCTAATTTTTTTTTCTCCCCAAAATGTTTTTTTTAATTTTATTTTTGTTAAAATAATTTTTTGATGCAGGATATAAAACAAATATACCATGCCTTCTATTCGAGGTACTGGTTAAACTATGGGCCTCAGTGACTCCAAAAGTACAATTTGCTTTGGGGCTGCGCCCCTCAGCAAACAGTACTATTGCAGTCACCTCTTGCGCATAGTTTTAACCAGAACCTCTCAAGGCAGTGTATATTTGTATACTATACCGATACGTTAGGACTTGAGAATGTGCCTAAATGCCAACAAAAAAAGGAATGACCCCATTACACAAAATATACAGAAATTAAAAACAATTACCTACAGTTCATGGATCAAATCTTACCTTTTGGTATAAATTTCAGAATAGTTTTCAGCTTCTGAAGCTGGAAGTGTAAGATATTCAGCTGGATTGCTCCCTGCCATCCCGTGACAGAATATCTGGAGCAGTCTACCCTGGATCAACATGGAATAGTCCCCATCCTCCTGGATGCTCTGTATCTCCTGCAGATCTCTACAACTTGTTGGAGGACCTGGACAAAACAAAATTTGATGGAGAGGTTAATTATTTCCTGGGATTAATACAACAATAATTATGATAATAGTAATTATAAGAAGAAGAAAACAATGCCAAAATAAGATGATGATAAATGAGAGTGGTGAAGATATAAAAGTATATATATATGTTCATTCTTACTGCTGGATTTCTCTTGACAAATGAAGTGAGGATTCTTTTGTGGAAATGACAAACATAATAAGAAAGATAATATTACAGAGAGATTTCCTTCCCACTTCTCTTTCATAATAATTGCGAGACCCTTCATTAAATGAACTTCAATCTACAAGTCTGTCATGGATGGAACATGTTATATGCATGTAAATATATATCAAATATTTAAAATATATTTCAATTTGGAAACTCTATCATGATCAGACAACCAATACTCTGAGCAAATTGTATAACACCTCACTATACAAGCAACCTGCTGGTCCTATACAAATGGAACATGTATATATCAACAACAAATATCTCCCAAATTACATCATTATCATAAAGTTCATAATGTATAAATCCAGTAACTCTCGAGAGCGGATATGGAGATCACTTGCACCTCTCATACAGCAATTACTTCTCCTTTTACACAATGTCCCTACAGATGTGGGGGTAATATTTTCTAAATGCATCGGACAATAAACAAAGAGGCTTTTCATCTACCGGTAAAACACCTAAGATACCAATAACCCTCTCACCTTCCCTGTCACAGTAAATCATCTCTCAGAAACTGAGATCTTTGTGAACACAGTCAGTATAAAAGATACATATTGTAAAGAAATACATGTACATGGTAAAGTTATAAATTTAGTGCGCTATAAGAGTAAGATCTTGGCAGACACTGGCACTATATAACATATTATTATCATTACTCATTAAGAGTTTAGATTTCAAAAATCAGATTAGAACAATAATTTTCATGGTGTCTCTAACTTTCTAAATCCAGCCATCATAATAAAGCTCAATCTAGGGATACCAATAAATGGTGTGAATGAAGGAATCAATTCAGAGTACACAACAAAACCATTCCCCAAAGATTGAACAGAAGAATAATTAATACCACCCCTCCCTCCCCCATTTGAAACACCTCACTATCATCATCATATCCCCCTCCCTCTTTCAAAATGATGATGTACAATGTCTTGGTAATGAACTGAATTGGTAGCGGTGTTAGATCTCCAAGAAGAACAACCAACCGTCTCCTGGCTGGCAGCATAGGGGGGAGACAAAGCCCCCTTAGGGTGAAAAGGTTAAACCCTCAAACTCTCCCTAGGCTAACAATCGCACCCAATCATCGGTCTCCTGACCCCCACTCTGCACTTCACCAGCAGTGGGAATTGGGTTTCTCTAAACCCCTATTGGGTCGGTAAGAATGCACCCCAAGGAGACATAATGTGCCTCAATTGCGGGCAAGATTATATTACCCAAAAAGCCTGGGGCAAGGTTCGTCTAATAGGGCCCCATTACTATGGAAAAATGTTGGCCTGCATGTGATTTAATACAATCATAGTGAAGTCTAATAAAAAGGAGGCAAATTAAGATACGAGGTGAAAGAGTTGTGAATTTATTTCTTGCGATTACGGTTACAATGTGTAGGGATACAGTTTCATCCTATGTTATCTTTGTATTTCATAAAGTACCGTTAAAAAAAATCACACATGAAAAAATGTGACATGACATTCTTGCACACATCAATAAATATCTAGATTTATTTTCAGAAAATGAATGAATGAAATATACTCTAAACTTCAACAGAATATTGTTTTTCTTTATCTCTATGCGTCAGAACATATTGTGATAATCTTTTTGGATTGAAGGCAAGTAAACATGGTTTTATTGGCAATCTGCCCTAGTAGGAAATGTGAAAGATGGAGATTAAAAATAGTACATATTATCCACTTTAAGAGAACTAGGCCTCTTGTTGGAAGAATTAAAAGTCCCCATTTGCGCCATAATCAATCTTTGGCTTAATAAAAGAACATACAATTGTTGGTTCTTTGAGCTCACATTTCTACCTTGTCTGCAAAGTTAACCCTTGTATATAAAGTATATCATCTACAGGGATATTAAAACAGTTGCTTTTACCATGGAGATCTCCATGCTTTTACTATACATAGGTTTCATTTATTGGAAACTGTTTCATTTTCTTATGACAAATATCTACTTCTTCCATGTGATGAGTATTGAAGGAGTTTAAACAGTATTTTCCTAGAGACAGAGAAAGTACCCGTATCATGAAGTTTACAATCCATGGGAGACTGTGTTTGCCCAATTTATCAATAGGACCAACCATTTGAAGTCAAAATTTCACTCAAGAAAGGTCATTCTCACAACAATTGTCCAAAGACATGGTGGCGCAAAAAGGGTTAAGAAAGCTTTTACATAATGAACTTACATGCCCTACTGTTGCATATCCTCTCAGTCTCTGGCTTGATGGCAGGATGACGGCAAAAACGATCAGGCATGATCTTACCATGACGAGCCTGGCATTGAACCTTACGACGTTGTACACCATCTCCACAAGACTTTGAACACTGTAGAGGAGACAAAGTAACAGGTGTACAGAGATTCCATCAGATTTATTGTGAATGTGGTAAAGTTACACCTAATATAATGCCTAATACAATTGGGACAATTTAAAAGTAGCAGTAAAAACTAAAGTAATCAAAAGCAATCTAATACTAAGCAACTTTATCTCTACAATAGCCTTTTAAAATTGACATATTCATGCAAAATATCATTTGCAAATGCCAGGGAAAATGATGAAATTACAAAATGTTATGATCAAGACATAATCAGTATATTACTCTTATATGCAACTTTTTTTGTTGTGTTTAGTTTTGATTTGCTTTGTTATGCTTTTCTTCTTTTTTTTTGGTATAGAAACAATGCCTTGAAATAAATATGAATTGATAGGGGCATATCATACCGTAGCCCATGGACCAATCTTCCAGTGGACATCTCCAAAGCATGTTCCCATGTTACATCTCCTGGTGGATTCAGGCTTGGTTGCTGGGTTACATGTACTGAGGTCTGCTGGGATACGCCAACCATCTTCGCTCAGCTCTTGACATGTGATCTCTCGACTCTGCTCTCCAGCCCCACAGGTTCTTGTGCACTAGATGACAAAATATAAATGATGGAGGTTAAATTTATACAATTTTGGACATCAGCTCAAAGTTTTGTATATGATTTTTTTTTTTCCATAAATTTTCAAAATCATGAAAGTAATTTTTGTTCAAAATTGTTTAAGATTATATTTTTCCCTAATCGATATTTAGAAAAAAAATCAATTGCTCTTCATTAACAAACTTCTCTACATAAAATTCCACTGAACTTGAAATACTTCAAGGTTAACTAAACAATGCCAATTAACTCACCTCTTCCCATAGCCCTTCTACCCAGAATGCTCCAGTGATGTATCTTGGAGGGCAAGGGTCAACATTGCACTTCCTCATGTGAGTGGGTTTCTTCCTGGTTGCCTGGCAGTGTTCATCAGTGACCCTTCTACCTTTATTATCTTGACACCAAACTTCTCTTAGCTTTAATCCGCCTCCACAAGTCTCATTGCACTGGAAGCGAGAGGGGGATAAAAAAAGGTGTCAATTCAAGAAAATGTAGGGCAAAATGATAGGATTCCTAAGAGAGAACTACCGGTTTATCAATAGTTCAATTAACTTTGTAATCATCCCCTTCCTCACATCATCACTTTAGAATTTGAGATCCATGATCATATCCTACAACCAGTATCTCTAGTTCAAATCCCAGATGAAGAACCATAAACGGTACATGATTTAGAAACTCATGCGTAAGATGGAAGTCCATGGTATGAATAACTAATCTTGATTGATACATATCCCTACAAACATGTAAGTAAGAATAAAAATAAACAAAATGCAAATATTAACATTTCACGCCACGACCATCACCACCATCCTCCTCCTCCTCACCATCATCATTAACCATCATCATCACCATCATCACCATCACCGCCATCGCCATCATCATCATCATCATCATCATCATCTTCATCTTCACCATCACCATCACCATCACCATCACCATCACCATCATCATCATCATTATCATTATCACCATCACCATCACCATCACCATCACCATCACCATCACCATCACCATCATCATTATCACCATCTCCATCATCATCACCATCATCATCATCATCATCATCATCATCATCATCATCATCATCATCATCATCATCATCATCATCACCATCACCATCACCATCACCATCACCATCACCATCACCATCACCATCACCATCACCATCACCATCACCATCACCATCACCATCACCATCACCATCACCATCACCATCACCACCACCACCATCATCATCATCATCATCATCACCATTATCATCATAATCATCATCATCACCATCATCATTATTATCGACACTCCGAATTAACACCAATAATAATAATCCTATAACTGCATCTCACCTGGGTCCATCGCCCCTTCTTCCACCTATAGCTCGGACAGGAGTTTCTCGGACACGACTTACTGGTCCTTGGTAGCTCCCCCGGGCACAGACTCGAATTCACCTCTTGGTTATTACTGGCGCACACCACCTCCCTTTCCTGGGTGCCCCGCCCACAAGTCACTGAACACTGAAATCAATTATGCGTAAAAAGAAAATGAGTGAGTGATATCAATGTAAGATATAATGTGTGAAAGCTCTGAACATGGGTGATGAGCTTTGATTTCTGTATTTACCTAAAAACAAATATAAACATCCATGTTAGATTCAGAAAACTCACAGAAAAAGGAGGATTTCTATCGTAAGGTATAAATGAACAATATTGCTGAGGGGAAAAAATAGTGACACAAATATGCATTAAATACAGTGAAATAAATATCCTGTATTGATTCATAGAGCCTTGAATTGACAAGGCAATAAGCTTTTAAAAATGTGCTATCGGCAATATAGATGTTTACTATTCGAAAACCAGAGCGAGGAAGAAAAAAAAATCACTTTCCTGGGTACTTAACCCCCTCTCCCCTTGTTGTGAGGTATAAAATGAGAGAAAACAAATTAGTTTGTTTTGGTCTTTTTGACATGTTGATGCTATTAACTCTGAGTATATGGAGAGAGCATGTCCCTGGAGGAGAGAAGAGCACATTCAGGATGACTCCAAGAGGGAATACAAGATGGAGGAGAGCAAGGGCTGGCTGGCTCGGGAGGGACATGATGGAGAGGAATGAGTTGAACTCTGACCTCCAGGGAATGTTGTTAGGAGGGCCATCATGTCATCGTATGAGACCCCATGGGGCCTGGACTGATCTGAAGCCCCATATATCAGCATTCAGCTGAAAGTGTCATTCTCGCATACTTGAGATGAGTTCAACCAAGATGGCAGAGAGGGGATACAGAGTGTCTGGGTTGAGGAGATGGGCACATAGATAGCTATAGAAGACAGATTTAAAGGGGGATGATCGAGGCACTGCAACATTTTACCATGATGAAAGAAGAAATGAATCTCTAAACAATTTAGAAGTTAAATAACATGGATAATGGGAAGAATTAAGGGCTTTTATAGAAAGTAGGTAGAATAAATATATCGCTATACAACATGTAAAACTTTCCTACTCTTGCTCGGATGCTCATCTGACGGTTGTGCTATCATAATGCATTATTTTATGAATTAATAAAGCGTAAGTCAATAATATTATTTCCTTCTCTTAGGCCATGTGAGGCAGGAAGAAAATGTACTTAAATACTGAACCGTAATTTTATTTCTAATCTCTATCCCTCTTAAAATAAGAATTCTCAAATCAGGTGAGCTTTTCTTCACAACAAGCATATTTTCACGAAAGATTTCACTATAACAGATTTCTTTTCATAAGATGATACAAGCAAGGAATGTGGTCCAGTTGTGATCTCACCATGGATCTACTCTAGGACCAGGATCTTAACAGTGTTGATAATCCAGTTGCCATGGAATCACAATTCTTTCATTTTAACTCCATTGATTTCTCACCTCATGCTGGGACCACAACAGATAGAATAATTCACTCATCCAATTTTTCACCCTTTTTAAATGGGAGAAAAATATTTGAAAAAAGAAAATGCACATATTGGCAGAATTTTGCCAAGAAACTGTGCTTTCTTGAGAACATATACTTTACTGATCTCTGAGAAGTGTCTAACTTTTGTTTTTATGTGGCCCAAACATTGTGGAGCGTGTGTGCAGCGCTGTAACTGCAAGGAAAAGGCACTATATCAAATATCTTTTCGATTGGATTGGATTGGAACAAATCATACAAGAAATCATTAAAAGGGTCTTGGGATATGATCTTGAAATAAAGGAAATGTATGAATATCAATGAAAATCTGATGTAATAAAAGCATATGAACTGCACAAAATAAAAATGAATTTTAATGAAAATTAGGGCATACCCCGTTGAATTACTTGGTCTGAAAACTCCTTAATGATTCATTAAAGGTACCATGTAATGGGTTGCAAAGTGGATGCTAGGTTCAGCAAGTAACACAACTACATATATTCTTAATAGGTGTGTTTTCTGTTTGTTAATAGTTCAACCCACCTCTCCCCAATCTCCTGATTTCCATTTGGCACATGATGGTTTCCTGCATTCTCGGTCAGTTGGAGGCTTCTCCTCCCCCTCGCATTCAGAATCCACAGCCAGGCTACCGTCTTCATACTGGCAGACAACGATACGAGTCTTCAGCCCTTTATCACATGTTACTGAGCACTGCATGAAAAAACAAAATATAAGAAGGAAAAAAATGTATAAAATTTATCGAAGCAGCCATTGATTTCAAGCTTACCGCTCATGATGGCTCTCCTGCGTTTTCTGTAATTTATCTTTTTTCATTGAAATTACATTTGTGTTTGTATGCATCTCATTTAATGTACTTAAAAATGTATAATTATGTAAAATGAAGAAATATTTGTTACTTTATGTATATGATTATGTTCTATTTTGAAAATGCAGAAATAAAAACAAACAAACATATGAAAATGTATTACAAAAAAAAAAAAAAAAAAAAAAAAAAAATCAATTTCTGAGGAACAAAAAAAAAAAAGCACTGACTGAAAGCTGATGCTCAATGAAGAATGTGTTACAACAAAAGATAATTATAGGCCCAATTGTTGAGATTGAGGAAGAAATATAATGAAAAAAATCACATCATTGTGTAATATTTGTTTGACATCTTGAAGATTATGAAGTCATAATATAAATTTCCTGTGCATCACATTGACACTATTTGATGTTAATCTTTACACCAATTAGTCAAAAGTCTGTCTTCAGAGTTGGAATAAGAGAAGAAATAAATAATACAACTACTGATATTTTCGAGAAAAGGAAGCACATTATTTCGAGGTATACAGGTGAAGGAAAAAGTTTCATATATCTTGTGAAATATTCTTGTCAACCATATTACATACACATAGTTCAAAATATGTTAAATTATTTCAAGAAATGTGATAGTTAACAGGAGTCAACTGAAATAGTTACAGGTAGAGCAAAAAAGGTCTTACAGGTTCAATTATAGTTCAAGTTACAGTTTTCAAACATGGTAATGACCCACAGCGACTTGGGATAACAAATTGGCAACATGATGAACGGCATAAAGATGATCTCCTTGATGCTACCACAAATTGATATTAGATGGGCGGCGCTGTGGGCCAAGGAATTCCAAACTGTTGCTACATACATTGTTTATTGTGCCTCAATAAACCATCTCTTGGTTGTGCAAACAAACAGACAGTCTGAGGAGTCAGGAGGCCAAACACCTTAAACTCCAATGAAAGATGTAGTTTAAGGCCAATATGGAAGGGAGATGATGTACAATTTAATGTGTTGGGTAAAAAGAGGGTCTCTACATCAATACAAAATGACATACCGGTACTGGAAATTATCTCCTTCATTGGAAGCAAATACATTGAAAAAAACATATTGAGGACAATCTTATGGTACCATGAATACAACGACCCACAGTTCAAATGACCTATATAGTCTTCCAAACTTAGGCTCCATGCAACAAGATCTTAAAGATTCAACTCAACAAATCATACTTACAAATATTCTTACAGCTTAAATATTTCCCATAGTAGAATATTTGAGTTCCAGAAAGATACTGTTAAACCAGAAACTTTTGCAACATAAAATTCTCATTAATGAGTGTTTTTGACTTGATCTCATTTAGTCTTTTTGCAGTTTCAGCTTTTGATTTTTAAAACCGTGTTATAAAATCCACATCCTTGCCAGAACTTTTACTTTCTCCCTAATTTAAATGTTTTCACCAACACTGGAGTATACACAGTCAGCAAAAGCCACTATTAAGCATTTGCCAACTAGGACACGGGTAATTCCTTTGCTATAGGGCTCACAAAACTCTCCGCTACCCCATCTGCTAGCCAGATGTATAGCGGTACATCTATTGATAATGAAATGCATGCTGGGCGGAACGGAAGTAGGGAAGTGATCCGCAAGAATGTACATGCACATGCCCAGACCTTCGGATTAATGAACAAAAGTACTGATCGCCCCATTTTCTTTAAAGGAGCGAGTTGTGCCAAGTTGAGATATCCTGCCTATTTTTGATATTATTATTATGAAAAGCATGCTGAAAGGAGCAGAAGTACGGAAGTGATCTGCACAAATGTACATATCCAGACCTTCAGATTAATGAGTAAAAGTACTGATCGCCCCATTTTCTTTAAAGGACAGAGTTGTGTTAAATTATGAAATCCTCCACATTTGTAATATCATTAGCACATAAATTAGGGCCTCATACATTGAGCATCGATGCTCATACGTTCTTAAATTTGACAGCTGGTTTCAAGTAAGATTAATGCTAATCAAACTCCAAGTTGAGGAGAAGCACACAACAGTCCCATTGTACATCAAGAATAAATACAGATATTTTGTCTTCTTCAAATATCTTTCTTTTCTTTTTTGAACATCTGTTTACAACATTAATGCTTCAGTTTCAGTTATTATATATTATACAATTTAAAATAATGAACCTGAATACTCTATAAATGCTTTTTTTTAATTACTTCAAATCTACAGTAGATGTTAACTTCAATGTAAAATATATGAACAAAAGAAAAACAAAAGATTATTTTAGAATGGAAAATTTTTAGAGGGTGATTTCATACCCGGCATTAATTAACATCATTTTAGTCTGATAATAACTGATATCATTATTTTCTTAAATCAATGAAATTGTGTGATTTTTTTTTTTATAAGTATGATATCATCTCCCGTGACCCTTTGGGAAAGTTCATAGATTCAAGTCAGATTGATGCTAAATGACTCGTGTATTTTATTCAAGTTAAATTGTACCTTTAACTTCTGATTGGCCGTTGCATGGCCAATACCAATGAAATACCAGAGCAGCAGCCTCAAAGTTGATCACATCATCTCTGGAGGATTTAGTCTGGAATTCTTACCGATCTACGATGGAAGTCTTCCCTCCAAACATGTTTGCTTACCTAGGGATTGTCTCTAAATGTCTGTTATTCCAGCAGAGCAAACATGCTCTAGTTCTATACTAGCAGATACCTCGAGCAGGAGAGCTAGTATATAATGAGTATTCAAATCTAACAAGAGAAAAATTGTTTTTCAAAAATAATAGTTGAACTCTAAACCAACAAACGTTAGGTTCCTCATAGATAAGAAATTGCATTGTCATGGTAACCAGTCAACAAGAGATAACTCTACATCATCCATGATGTCAGATAGCAGCAGGTAAAAAGCCAAACTGTTCTCTTAAAAACCCCGCCCGCCCCCAATCTGCCCCAGTTTGGTGAAGGTAAAATTGCCCATTTCCATGGAAACAGAGCTAACAAGATCTGTAACAACCCATCTGGTTGTAGGATTGTCCAGTTGTGTGGATATATGGCAATTCAATGTCTTTTTTCTACTTTGTGCATGATTTCATGAAACGTTAATCATTTTTTTCTTCAATAGAGCATGTGATAGATTTTCTTTTTGTTTAAAGAGGCAGATTTTGTTATTTATTTTCTTTAAAATTTGATTTCAATTTTGATTATGATGCGATAGAAAGATTTGTTATCTCCGAGAATACAAAAGTCAATGGAATCTTTTCCACTTCTACCAAAAAAATGAAGCAAATTCCTTTCACTTAGGACCAAAAGGTGCATCCATAGCCAATTTAAATGACCCATGGCCTTTCACTGTCACGCAAGCAGCTCTGCAAGCTGTGATGCATGCTGGGATACACGGCAGACAGCTGTTTATCTTCCCTGGCAATCCCACTTTGGCATGTCTACTTGAACCCTGATACAGGGAGTCGGAAGGTCAGGTTGTAAACTTGCACCCTAAACCAAAACTTTCATCACTTATTCTTTCCTCCCTCTGGCCCACCTTGGCAGGTGAAATGGGCTGTTGAAAACAAGGAGGGCATCTTGAAATCTGTCGTGCCAAGCAGATTTTAAGGGTCAACAATTTTCAGGTAGAATCTAAAAAAACAGTACAAAACATCACAAAAAAATATAGCCCCCAAAGAAGCCTCTGACCGAACAGCTTCATGCATACTGGAGAAAAGAAGACTCTTCTGGGCAAAATCATGTATTTTTCTCCACCATGAATTATTCTAAGATCACCTTTCTGTAACAATGTTCTATTTATCTCTTCCTGTCATGGTCGATAAATTTCACAAGTTGCTAAAAACAAAATATTGCAGAATTTTCAAAACTTTGGGTTATGACAACCTCCCCCCCCCCCCTCCCCCCACCCCTTGATTTTGTATCTGTATTTTTTTTCTATAGGGGGGGGGGGGGAGCTTCCTGTAAATAAGTCCAATGACAGAGAGGTCATATTTTTTCTATAGCCCTTGGCTGAACACTTCTGTCTAGTTTTATCAATTTATGGTTGGTTGAAAATTGCTGAGGAAACCCTTTTCACAGTGATTTGTGGACAATTGGTGCATTTGAAACACCAATGGGAATTGAAATTCTTTAATATATGCAACTTGTGACAATCTATAGGCATATGCCTTTGAATGGATAAGGAAAGGGCAGAGTGTAAGCAAGGCTTGGCCACTGCATCAACTCTGAATATGCGGCAGACAAGATGAATGTGAAGCACTATTGTGACATGACAACAAGATAAATCCCTATCTTCACTAACGACATCGTAGCAGTTGCTCCTTATCAGTCTAACTGTCCTCTGCTTTTGTTAGTAGCCAATCTTTACTGGCAGGCTTATCATGAAGACAAATGATGATAGGTATAATATATCAAAAGGGAAGGAAAAACTTTTGAAGTCAGTCTTAACGAAGCCTGACTAAAATCACAAAAAATAATGAGTCCTTTTTGAACAGCAAAATCTAAATGTTGAAGAAAGAAACAAAATTTGACTGATGCAAACAGGCATTATTAGAAATTATAAGCTTTCATGCATTCAATTTCTTTTTTCGGATTTCCAAATGAGACTTACGTCTTTCTTGTATATTCAACAAATCTAAGATCCTCATATAAGGAACAAAAGTTATACAAAAGTTGATAAGCTTCAAAATAGTTCTGGTGAAAAAATATATGTATATTTAAAATTTATGCAAAGAAATCTCACTTTTACAAGTAGTAACAACAAAAGGCTTGAAGTTAACACAAATTATTTTGTAGTTATTCCACAGTTCACAACTTGCTTTAAGCCAAGGAAACTACCTTGATTGAATTTGGTTCAAGTGGATGACTGTGTCCTGCACTAAAGGCTGTGGAACTGTATGTCTGAAATCCATCAAAATACTTGACAGAAAACACAAATGAATGTTGACAAGCTAGCAGTTGGCAGAGAAACCCAAGACTTATTACAGGTCACACACGCTCTTGTAAAAGCATATGGTAGTTAGCACCCCCTGCCATTTACCTGTACAAATTTCAAAGCTTTATAAACGGTAGATGTTGATTTATAATACTGCTATGAAATTTAATCGAGGAAAAAAAAAAAAAAAAATAGAGGGAGAAAAAGAAACAGGAAGGGGAAGGCCACTATTACTGTCCAAATTCCCTGCCCCCCCCCCCCCACAAAATAATACTCATTTCTTCCCATTTTGTTTCACTAGGGTTTAACCTGTAGAAAATATATATGTGAATATATAATCATCTTCAACATTTATTGTCAACAGTAATCTATTGAAACCTATTAACCTATATAAACACATACACCTAAATTACTACAGGAAAAACATGTTTACAGCAATTTCTCTGGCACATGTTCATGTTTGGTACTTATCTTTAAGACACAACAAATTGCAATTAACCCAAAAATTGGACCAAATTATCATTTGTAGCCTTTGGTAAAGAGTTCAAACTACTTGTACAAAAACACAGACCACGAACATTCAAAATTAGTTTCCATGCAGAGGACAAATCTATAGGTGTGGGAAGCATCTGTATTATACTGTCTCTTAATGAGGGGATTAAAGAGGAAAAAATGTTTCTACTGCAACTACGTACTGCACTATAAAAATATCAATTCATAATACTGCCATGAGATTTCTGTCCTATATGATAGGTACAATATCAAATTTGGCCCGTTTGATCCAACAAGGGGACTAAAAGAGTTGAAACTGTTCTAGAGACACTATTTTCATCTTTAAAGGTGGCCGAAGAAGAGAAGATGGATGAAGAGAAAAAGACGAGGAGGAGAGGAACCGCTCCAGACAGACCAACCTGCTCACTGTCTTGATATATGAGAGTTTCAATAGATGACATCAACTATCAACATTCCATGTGATGACAACCTCATGTGAAGTTCATGCTCTAGATCATCATGTTCAACTGCAGTACACTATTAGCAAGCCAAGGCTGGCTAGGTAGTGGATATATCTTTAAAGAGAGAGTTTAAAAATATATATAGGGTACTCTAGGTTGAAATATAACTTGGGGGAAAATTGGGATTGCAAGAGAATACACTCTAAGAAAAAAGGGTGCAAAAAAGGGTGCAAAATAAGAGTTTGCACCCTTTACATAAAAATGAACCCTATTGAAGGAAAAGGGGTTCAAAAAAGGGTGCAATATAAGATTTTGCACCCTTCCCACAAAAATGAACCCTACATGTAACAACCCAAAAAGGTGCAAAATAAATGTTTGCATATCGCATGCATATTCATGATTACTTTCCACGTGTTCACATAAAAATACATTTATCATATGATTTGTTAAGCAAATTATGACAATGCACATCAATTATGTGATTTTTATTTTCCTTCGGCAATCATTAACCAATAGATTATTTTGTCTGATCATGTTACAATTACATTCACGTTTTAGCAATATATATATTGATTTATTATGATTACTAACCAAGAAACATCATGCATGTTTAATATGTATATGTGTACGAGCAAATGTCACGAGTATTCCTCGATGATGGGTGCAGGATTGCACCTTTTAAAGGGTGCAGGATTGAACCCCTTAAGGTGCTGCTATTGCATCGGTTTGCACCCCTAAAGGAGCAGGATTGAACCATTAAGGGTACTAACATGTCTCCTAAAAGGTGCATTCTGGCACCCTCCTAAAGGGTGCAGGATTTAACCCCTAAAGGTGCTGCTATTGTTGCATCGGTTTGCACCCCTAAAGGTGCAGGATTGAACCATAAAGGGTACTAACATTTCCCCAAAAAGGTTCAATCTGGCACCCTTTTGAAGGGTGCAGGATTGCACCTTTAAAAAGGGTGCAGGATTTAACCCCTAAAGGTGCTGCTATTGTTGCATCGGTTTGAACCCCTAAAGGTGCATAGTTGCACCATTTTTTCTTAGTGTGTACAGTTTAAAAGGATCTATGTTGTTTAGTGAGCATATCAAGAATTATATGTCATAACATTAATCTTTTTGACAGAATTCCCCTTTCATTCCAATATATGTCAAAATATGGCAGATGTACAGCATTAAGGTATCAATCAACTATGTCTACAAAAGTAGACAGAGGAGGAAGCTGTATAATTGTATGAGATATCCAGTAGCTTACACGACAGGTCTACACAACCAAATATAGTACAAAGATCTGTTTTGTAAAGACAGCAAGTAGAAAAGTGTAAATATATAAGTGCTAAGAAGTAGAGGCAATGATAATGATATGTCACTTTAAAAATGCAATTGTAATGAATTGTTACTTTCAAACCAGACCCTGCTACCGAGCACCCCTCCATCGACCTATAGTAAGGCGTACCAACCAGCCGGACATATCACCACCTACTTATTATGGACGGCTTGTCATCAGGAGATACCACACAGATACAATCAAGACAATCTTTGTGATGTCTACTGGATTAATAAACCTGTAAATACACAGTGATGACGGCAATCTCGTCATCTCTGTCGGATGGGTTCAAAACCATACACTGTGTTTTGATTGACCATGCAGGGCCCCTCTATACAATCAAAGGGGATGATCGAGAGACGAATGGTCAACATCCTTTCACATTGCAGATCTATCTGTATCTTTCTCGTAATCGCAGGATGAAAATCCATACATAGATGCCATTCACATTGAACAAATGGGAGTCCTTAGCACCCTTGTATCTTAGCATCCACTTAGCTAAAGAACCCTCTCATCAAGGTTATTCCCACTGAGAGTACACTCAGTTTTCAGATGTGAATGGGTCATGTATGAAAAATTACTGCTCCACTTTACAATGAAGACATGAACCTGGTTTCTTAACAAATGAACTCATTAATTGCAGGAAGATGGGAATAACCCTCTGCTTAATAGCACATCTCATCACACCAATCAATCCTAACAACTGGGCTAATAACGATGATCACAAGTTTCCTTTACTTTCCTTTAAATACTTCCTAACTTGATTAGAGAGGGTCATCCTTTCCCCTGTGAGTGAGGCCAGAGCCCATCTCAGAATTTTATGAGAGGTAAAAGGAGGTCATAATCGTTCAATTCCAATCATTCCGGTGGAGTCAGATTTTGCTCTATAGATGCATTTCTGGTTAACTATTGAAAAATATCAAACATCAATCCTAGAATCAACTATACTTCAGATACGATTTAATTGGTTTTAGGCCACTAGTGAAAGTTACTAACCAGAATATCTTGGTTATTTTGTACAAAATGAGATGGATGATGTTCTTTGAAGACCTCGCCCCTCCTAAATTCATCACCCTGTATGATTAGCTTGTTAGATCCTATCCCTGTGACACCTTCAATCTGGAAAAGACTCTGACCTGTTCCCTTTATGACCTTAATCCACTTTATGTTTGGGAGGGAGAGAAGTATATCTGTAGGGTCATTTCTTGACATCTTTATCTTTATAGCACAACCTCTCTTTTAAGTCTCTATGCAAAATATGCAATTAAGTCCTATACTCCTATTTACCCTTCATCCTCTTCCTTCCCTAAGGTTGACACTAAATCATTTGCTATGAAGCAGAAGGGCATTATCTTACATGAATTCATGAACTTTGGAAAGGGCAACACTGAAACTGAAGAATATTATTAAAATGAATAGTCATCTCTTTGCCCTGGCCCTCAGGCATTATGCCCCATTTGTTCCCTATTCTACCAGTATTCATTTTCATCATCCCCTCCTCATCTAACCAGTAGTAAGTCAACCAGTATCAAATAAAAATGGCCAACACGCATCGCCAAACCAAATACATCCCTCTGATTTCTGAACCCAAGCATATGATTCACATCTCATCGCATACTGGATCGTTCATGAATACAGGTCTTGAAAATATTCAAATTGTCATCTACATAGTAAAACAGATGAATAAATCTTCACAAACTTACCTACTTTCAGGCCTAGGGCCAAACATTTGGTTATTCCATATTTTCACACTGCACCACAATACCCCACCTTATATGCAATATCATAATGCAAGAAATATCAGTGAGTTAACACTATACGATATGAAGATGCACATCTTATCCAACCGGTTCCCGTAAACAATGACAAGTGTGTTGATATCCTACTATCATTTGTTTTCCATTCTCCATTCTTGGAAGCTATTGTAGGGCAAGATATCACACTTTGGAGCATGAATGGATGCAAATATATGGCATGCTTCATGAATAGGCAAAACTCCCAGGTGATGTTGCCTCACTCTTATCCAATCACAGGCATGCAATGGTGGACATCATGAATTTCTCTCCAAAGGGGGTGGAGACAGCGAAGGACGTGGACCAATGATTAATTACGATGCAAACTGATAATAGTCTCATTTGCATAGTTCAAAGGTCATCCATTTCAAGTTTTAAAAAATGGTAGCTTGTGCGCAGCCCCCCCTGTCTGCCGGCTGAGGCAGGTGGAGCTACACACGAAGTCTGCTGTGATTCGGCATCGGTTATGTTTACGTCATGCCGTCTGCCAGCCACTCAGCTGTGCTGGCAAATAATCTCTCTTTTTTTCCTTCTTATTACTATAATACAGCCTAGTATTGGCAAGCTATCAATCAGAGAAGGAGTGAGCAAGAGAGAGAGAGAGAAGGAAGAGGCCTAGTATAAGACCCCCTGGGAACGAAGCTTCTATTACAGCACACTACAGGAGCTCGTGTGACCCAACACAAACGATCAATTTACAGGGCAAGCCGGCTAGCCGCCAGCTCTAAAACCCAGCCCTGAACTTGCTGCCTCTGGCTTAGGGCCAGACCAAGCAAAGCCTTCTGGTTAACATACGCAGCTTGAGACCTACTTGTATAACGTAATTCAGAACCCCTTCCCTTCTCTCTTTCTCTCCTTTTCTGGGACACATGGACTACCACAGCTTTAAAGAACAGTCTGAACATCACAACCTTAGTTGCAAACAATAGTCTGCGAATCATATGCATGGTACCCAAAAGCCTTACCTCCCATCATTTTGCAAACAAACATTTGTCATCAATTAATTATTGTTCCACATTTTTTCTATAATATTACTATTTTTCACTATTCACATTAATTACAAGTCAATTTTTACAAGTCTTTGTGATAACCATATGCAAAATTATGATTTTAACAATAACACAAATGTATAAAGTTGTATAGAAGAATGCAGATTTCTCATGAATATGATCACCATTGCATTATCAAGCATATCAACAGCCTGCAAAGATTGCATCTAAATAAGATCTAAAAGTGACATAAATGACACGGATGGCAACAATAACTGCCAAGTATGTCTCAATAGTAGAAGAAATAAATAATCACTCCAGTTCAGTCTATGTACATTTACAACCTACACATATCAACATCATAAAAAATGAATAGCTATATATGATACAAATATATCACAGTCATTATGCAGCTGAAGAATTATCCATTATGATTGGTCTTTATAGACTATTAATATATATCCCAAACTGCAAACTTATATTAAAGGAATACTAAAATCAGAATGAACATCTCAATGACATTGTTACCTAGTATACACATTGGAACTGATTTTAACAGATGAGATTGTTTTTAAATCATAAGAACAGTAGTGAAAACATGATCTAAACATTTAGAAATAAATAAATACAAATAATGGCAAGTATTTATCTGCTTGTTTGATTAATATTTGTCATATAGAAGCAAAACGTAATCTATCATTTCTACTTCAGTAGTTAAGAACTACAAATCGTTACTCTCCTAACCTACTACTTCAAACACTATTACCTCGTCAACAAATAAGGCTTATCATTCAGCTGAACCCTCTGCCCTTTCATTTAAAAACTCTTCCTTGATAAAACTAGGAATGCCCGCACTGTCCTCCATACAGGTTCCATCAATTAAGATTCTGACCTGTGAGGGAGAGTCGGAGAGAGCAGACTATAAATATCAGCTCTCCATCTCCTTCTCCTCCAGGCTACAAATGTTTCCCTCCAACAATCCTCGCCTAAGATCTAATCATCTATGGCCTCAACACTGCCGATAACCAGGCACTCTAGGTGCTACGGAGCAGCACCGGTTCACTGAACCCACGTACTCCTTCAAAATTATTGTAAGAAATGAAGTCACTGACACCTAAGTGTACGCGTTTGATGTCATCAAACCATGAGGGACGAGTATCTACTTTCTATTACAGATGCGTCTATTCATTTCACCTTTCCATCAGGGAGAAGGGTCTACTTTTAAACTTGACTTCTAACCTATAAAATAGCAAGGGTGTTCTAGGATTGCCAGCAAAAGCTATTCTGGAGTGACATTTCAACGTTGAAGGACGGGTCATAATGTTTGTCAGTGTACATAACATTTTGAAACACTACCCATTTATCATTTCGTTTTGTTAGATATCACTTAAAATTTGATTTCAAATGAGTTGAAAAAATGCATCTTTTCTTGTATGATATCCAAGACAGAATTACAGAAATATATCTCTGGTTTCAATTAAGTGCATTTTTATAAGGTCAGAATATTCATAATCCCAATAACGATAATAACCGTATTCTAAAAATGACTTTTGACAAAGATTCAAAGGGCAGACCAACAAAGCTCTACTTGTTTTCCATGATCATCCCAATTCAATTTGGTCAATTTATTTTTTATTGAAGCTTGAATCTCAGTGGGCTATTCTGACCTCTAAAATAACTACCATTGACCATGGTAATAAATGACCCACTTATGGATAGCAGACCAGTGCTTACAATGTGAAAGGGTGTGTATAGTCATTTTGCTGACATTTCATTGAGTAAATCCACTTCCCGCCAAAAGGAAACTTTCTGACATAGAGTAGACCTGTCATTAGAATATATACTCAATGTTGGATAGTTTCTGCGCTCTATTAATGTATTATTATAATTAAACATATTTTCATGGCATTTAATTCATTAATAATTGCCTGAAAATCTTATCAAGTTGTAGTCCTTAGGGATTCACTGTTAGTATCTTAACAATACTACAGTATACAGTAGGTTTGCGGTTGCACCATGTGTGTGAGAGAGAGAGAGGTTTGAGGAGTCCTGAAAATACTACAGTAATTGATTGAAAAGTTTCTACTTGAAATTCCAAGGGAACTTGAGGAAAAATTAAAAGGATAAAAGTAGGTCTTACAACTTAGAATGATGAATACTGGCCATTTATACAAACTCTTTCAACAAGAGACTATACTCTAGCTTAATACTGAAATTATATAATGTGCTAACACAATTAAAAGTTGTTCAAATGCCATATAATGACAATGAAGCTAACATGTCTTTTTTATACTCATGTCCTAGCGTTGGCAAGATGAGGGAAACCGTTTATGGTCTAATGTTATAACAAGGTTTCACAGTAATTCTATCACAAAAAATACAATGGCAAGGGGGAGACATTGCACAATACAACTAATCATGGCATAAAATTTACCAAACTCATTGTTAAAAGATACTAGGTGAACATTTCAATCTAAAAGGAGAACAAAACTATGCACAAATATGTGTGCAATTTATGATACATTGATTGAATGATCATCTATAGCACTTCAGGTACATAAAATATTTAAAAGTTAATAGTAGGGATGCTCACATTATTACTCAGATGTACTATGATATCTTTATTTCATTGATACAGAATACATGTTATGATAGCACTATTCTGATAAAACAAGATTAAAACTGATTGAAGTTTCTTTTACAAAAACTTAAACACAAACAAAAACTTAAATACATCTATCTTACTGATCAGAGTTGAATATACCATGAATTTTCACTAAACCATAATACATAGCTAATATTACAATGTTCAAACTACTTGTTCTTACAAGGTACTATGTTAGAGGTAGAGTAAACAAACATAAACATGACATGATCTTTTCTATACATTCCATGCAGCATATCTCACAAATCAGTCCATCATATATAAAGAAGATTAAAAAAACAAGTAAAACGAACAAGAGAAAAAAGATCAAATGCAATTTACATAAATTAACACACACAGACACAGGTAGACATACAAAAACTCACACTCTCACACACTGATCTTTCCAGTTCAAAGTAAAGTGTAGATCTTCATTCAACTTTTAGGCATCAGCAACTACAACGTGCATCACTTGCTAAATATCGTGTCTATACAAATAATGTATATCACCTTCATCTAATTACAAGACAAACAGCTTTTCTATGTTTCATGTATAAACCTGTTCCACTCTTTCAAATGCCCTCACTAGAACTAGATTTGTAGACTCATATTTTACAAACCTGCTATACAAAGGTCCATAAAAGGGTAATCACACATTTTTCTTCAAATATTTCTTCATCTGACTGAATGAATCCTATTGTCCCATATGTTTAAAATGAGCAGCAGGGACCAGTCATGTAATTTCTTATTACTAAAAAAGCGAAACAAACTTAAACTTTCCAATCTAGTCGTTTCTTCCTATTTGCAACAGCAGAATATAAATTGTTGTTGACATTTTATACTACAATAATTCCTATATTTAGGTAAAATTTAAATGATTGATGCATTTGTTAAATCTCTCAAAGCAAATTTTGGAGAAACAAACAAAATCTCAAATTTCATGGAAAAAAGACCATCACACTATTCATATAAAATGTAGTCTTCTGAAACATCTCTGTTTTCTGGATCAGTGCCATTGATTAGAAGAGCCTGACCAACCTGGCTCAAGTTGGGCACAATATGACAAATACTGCTCTATTGAGCAAGCAGAAAATAAAAGAAAATGCACTATGTATGATGTTGAGACCAAGTGAAACTTAGAGAGCCAAACTCTGTGTTTACATGGCCCTGTTCTGGAAACTGTTATGTCGCCCTCTCCAGCTCTCAGTCATGTTGTCATATATCTGTGGATCCTATTTGAATTGAATGAGCATATTGTTCACTAACTCCTTTTTAGTCAATGCTACTTTTATTAATTGTGTGGCAGCAGGAGTGGGATCTATGCAACTTTTTTCTGTACTGATGTGGTGGTGGTTGCAGTGGGATCTGAACGGTTGACTGTTAATTTGGTTCCTTATTGTTGAAGTGGCAGCGGGGAGATATGTTGACTGTTAATTTGGTTCCTTATTGTTGTGGTGGCAGCGGTGGGATATGTTGACTGTTAATTTGGTTCCTTATTGTTGTGGTGGCAGCGGTGGGATATGTTGACTGTTTATTTGGTTCCATATTGTTGAAATGGCAGCGGTGGGATATGTTGACTGTTTATTTGGTTCCTTATTGTTGAAGTGGCAGCGGTGGGATATGTTGACTGTTAATTTGGCTCCTTATTGTTGTGGTGGCAGCGGTGGGATATGTTGACTGTAATTTGGCTCCTAATTGTTATGGTGGCAGCTGTGGGATATAATGACAATTTGGCTCCTTATTGTTATGGTGGCACTGGTGGGAAATGTTGGTTGTTAATTTGGCTCCTTATTGTTATTGTGGCAGCGGTGCGATATGTTGGTTGTTAATTTGGCTCCTTATTGTTGTGGCCGCAGCATTGGGATATGTTGACTGTTAATTTGGTTTCTTATCATTATGGTGGTAGCGGTGGGATCTATTGGCTGTTAATTTTGTTCTTTATTGTTATGGTGGCAGCGGTGGGATCTGATGGCTGTTAATTTGGTTCTTCATTGTTATGGTGGCAGCGGTGGGATCTGTTGACTGTTAATTTGACTTCTTATTGTCTGGTTATCTCGATGGGGTCAGTTGACTGTCAATTTGGTTCCTTATTAGCGTGGTGGCAGCGGTGGGATTTGACTATCTATTTTGTTACTTAATGTTATGGTAGCAGTAGTGAGAACTGTTAGACTGTTTGTTTGGTCCCTTATTAATGTGGTAGCAGCAGTGGGATCTAATGACTGTTGATTGTGCAGTAGCAGACGAGGTATTTCCAGAATTTTTGGTGCAGTGGCAGCGATGGGATTTTTTCAATATAAACTTGTTTCCTTCTTGGTGTTCTGGTAGCAGAAGGATCAACTTGACTTCAGTTATCAATGGTCTCCTATGTTGCATGATATACATAAAAGGAATAAGTTTGCCCACATGAAGCTATCAATATGTGCTGTAAAGGTTTACTATAATTTACTGTGTAACTCTAAACAAAGAATGTTCTCATTAACAAAGTGATATTTTGGTACGCCAAACAAAGTGAATCATTCAGCTTTCATCTTCATTTATATTTGGGTTGACCAATCTCCAAACACATTTCTTTAGCACCTATTTTGAATGTCTAACCTCACTGAATGACTAAAGCGAGTAAACACATTTCAGTGAGTAGAAATTTAAACTTTCTCTTAGCACAGCCTGCTGAAGAACTCTTACAACTTCCTGTCCATAGCAGGAGGTAGCAAAAGGAGGTAGTCATGTGATATGCTTTGATATTTTTGTTTGATGCACATGTCACATCACAGGAGGTGAGGAAGAACAAGAAGATAAGTACAAGAACACTGTAGTCGACACATAGTTGTTTGAGGTTGGTTCTGTGTTTGTAGACCATGTTGCCATAATGAATACAAGGTGATGAGGTACATATGGACACCATGCCATTTTCAAAAATATGAATGATATATTCAGAGCAGCTTTGAAATTCGATAACAGGTACTGTCATATCAGCATTAATGTTACTTTTTAAAATCCATCTGCAAAAACCTTTTCCGAGAGACGACTTTCATGCAGAAACAAAACATACAAGATTGCTTTCTACAGCAGCGTTCCAAGTTTAACCTGAAACAGATTGTATGTATTCTGCAATGCACTTTATCAACCCTGACTTCTCTAGTTGACAAATATATGCCTGTAAGTCTTAGACAATATCCAGTTTTCATATGTATATTGCCCATGAGAACAGTTCATTCAAAACAAAGCTTGAGTTCACTGTCAAAACACTGCTGTGTACTGCACCCCACAGACTCAAAACATATATTTATGTGTTGTCAAATGTAAAAACAATGCAGAAAAGAGCACGATAAAAATGTCAATTACCTTTGAAAAAGTCCACAGTGAGTATGGTCACTACAACGGAGCACATACATTGTGATCCATATAACTGTGTATGACTCAATACCATAACATTTGGAATATAATGCATTTCAGTGCAATTTGTTCTAAACACCATCACAGTTGTACATGAATGCAGCTATTCATCAATTAAAACAAAATATCTGATCAAAATAACGGAAAGGGGCAATGAGAACAGAGATAGACTTGTGAGAAAATTAGAGGCATATCAATTTACCGATGAGTATGTTCCTGTATGCCAACGTGGCCGGCACCTTTGAGTATTGCAAGTGGTGGAATTCTCTGGTTTCCTATGGTCACACCGGCTGTCTGATACAGTTTGGCCATTTCGCCTCCTGCACTTAACGACCCTTGATTGGACCCCTCCATTACAAGTTCTGGAGCACTGTAGACATAGAGAGAAGGAAAAACAATTAGATCAAACACATAATTGCTTTTAACGATGAGGATTTGTAGCATTTTGTGAAAACAAGATTCCCTGATTTTCACTTGATAGAGCTTCCCAGTTCTAAGGGCATTTTACACACTAAGAGCTACCGTAGGCAATCATCTAGAAGAAATACTGTTTAGACTTGAGATTAAAGAATAATTTTAACAGGAAAAAAGGGAACTCATTTTCCAGGTTTTCCCCAATTTCAAAGATAGCTGGAAGCCATGTGGATGTGTGATTCGCATTAAAAGAAAATGAATTTACACTATTAAATAGAGTTGGGTTTTTTAAAGTCAGTACACATATAAAATCAAATAAAGGACAGAATGAAATCATAAGCCTTAAAAAAACTCTAATAAGGATATATTGATTATATTTCTTTCAAATATAATTTTAACGTTTTGTCAACCATAGCTAAAAAAAAAACATTTATAAAATAACTGATGAACTATACAGACACTTTATGCAATTGCTCGACCTAGCATGGCTCTGGGCAGAACAGGGGCCTTGATCACAGGTACTTAAAGTCAACCAATGGCCTTCCTCTATGACCACATGGAAATCCCCCCTGCCCTTCCCCTCCTAGCTCTCAGTTCCTCCACCCTAACAAACTCACCTGACCCCATTCTCCATAGTCCCAGGAGGGGCAGGGCTCCACCTCACAAGACTCGGCTTCAGTTGGTCTGGAAGTCTGGTCACAGTACGATGAGATCCTGTTGTTGTCGTCCAGGCATTCCACCCTGCGTTGCCTCGACCCCTCGCCACACGAAACACTGCACTGTGGGTGTGTAAAAGAGGAGTACAACGGATTAAAGATGGATACTGTGGATTATGTCTCCAACAGGAATTCTGGCCTAAGCAACTAGAAAACAATTAATGTCTTGGATAGATTTTCATGATCATAACTTTTTCTATGTCACAATGTAATTTTACCCTTGTGTATTTTCATAAATATTTTTTTTTTAATTAGTTTTTCTTTTTTTAATTCTAATTTTCTTCCAAATTACTGCTACCTTTTATGGATGGAACAAAAATTCTTCACATGTTTATCATTATGGCTGGAAATGGTCTATTATGCATCAAAACAATACTAAATCAAACGTACAAATAGTTTCCACATTTCCACATCAATAGCTGTTTTATCGACAATATGGCACATCCAGAGCTATTTGAGGACATTACCATAGCAAAAGATGAAATAAAATTTAGTTAATGAAATGGAAATTGAGAGAGACATTAAGTACTCACTGTACTCCATGTGCTTGTCCTCCAGCTGTGCCGTGCACCAATCCTGTTGTCATAATTATCATGTAAAGTGCGCCCTCTTGGTCTATTAGTAGGACAATCTTGGCCATTGCAGGAGTGTTCTCTGCCAGGTTTGATCTCAGGATCACACTCGGAATTGGATGTAATCGTGTCATCGTTGTAAACACAGGCGACGTAGCGCGTCGTCACTCCTTCGCCACAGGAGACTGGACACTATTGATAGGATGCAAGACAAATATATGATCAGGAAACTGATGTTACATCTAGCAACAAATTAAACAGGGAAAATTGAGTGATTTAAAACAAAATAAAAATAAAAATAAATTACAGCTGTAAATAAAGTTCTTCTTTATCACACAGGACAGAAGAACACAAAGAGACGGAGAGAGAAGGTGGGGGAGAAAGCTTGATGTATGAGAAATATCAAATACACTACCTACTTGGGAAGGATCTTACAGGGAAGCTAAGAATTCAAAAATAGTTATCCTGAATCCTCTCTGAATATTTAAAAGGGACTTTTATATAACATCAAATGCTAATCTTAGAAATATTTGTTTTGTTTTGTTAATAACTCACCTCTCTCCAGTCCCCTGTCCTCCAATGGGGGCAAGACTTGAGCTCACACATCTCCATGGACGGAGGTCGAAGGTCAGGGTCGCAGTCTGTGTTGTCAATGTTGCCATAGCCGTCACGGCAACTCACATATCTTTCCCTAATGCCCGGTCCACAAGTCATTGAACACTGCAAAAAAAAAGGGGGGGGGGGCATATTTTTATTTTCAACATTTTGTCTCGCTGATGATTCTTTTAATTAAATTATCTTTGGGTTGTGGCAGCAAAACGCCACTTCTCCAGCTTAAATTCCATTTCTTTAAGATCTATTATTTATGGAATGTAGGTATTTTCTGCTTTTAAGGAGTACATCTATGTTTCTTGAAATGTTCTCAACCTTTCACTCAGACCACTTTTAATATTCAATATGTTAACTGAGGAATATCGGTACCCTTTTCCATGTGTCAGGGAAGTGAGTCCCTAGATACAAATCGAACCAAACAGAATTAAATTTGAATTAACCTTTTAAACTTACATCTTACCCTAGCAAACTATTTTAGGCTAAATTTCTGCACAGTCATTGATTTTATAGTTAATAGTATAGTATAGTATAGTTATAGTATAGTTAATTATATTCCTTCTTGTTTGCAAATTCTGATCATTTAAAATTTTAGAAAAATCAAGATATTTCTTGTAAATTTCTTATCTCCTGTGATTTACAAGCTTGCCCTTATTACACACCTGCTTAATGGAAACTTCCATTTTTAAGAATGTTCTATGTAATATACAAAATGTTTGTTTCCTATGAAACTTACTGGTGTCCATGCTCCTGTCCTCCATTGGCTCCTGAAGATCCTCCTCCTGGCTGCAGGAGAGATGCCAGGATTCCCTCTGTCCACAATCTCATCAAACACCGGCATGGTGATGATGATCTCTCTGCTGGGCGGAGTCGTAGCTTCATGGGTAGTAGGAGCGACGGTGGTGGTGGTGGGGATGGGACAATCATGGAGCTTGCACGCCTGTTCTACGATTGGCTTGGCCCCAGCGCTACATTCTGATTCATCCAGCCATTGACCGTCGAAAGTTCGACAGCCGACGGTTCGCCGCTGGTATCCGCTGCCACAGGTTACAGAGCACTGCATTGAAATACGGAAACAGGTTGTGCATTTAGCCCAGTAAGCTAACAACCAATCACATCTCTCCAAAATTGAGACCCCAATACAAAAAGTAGTATTATAAACAGACTCTCTGACATTTTAAAGTTAATGTATTTTTGTACTGCTTTGATTATGAGGGCAATATTTGGTCACATCATGCAACTGATAGATAAAGGGGAAGAAAGAAAAAAATCAGCATTTCTTTGAAGAATTTCCAGTGGCTTTCTTTCCAAGTCTTAATCCCTTCTTTGAGTGTGAAGAATTTTCATATATTAACTTCCAAAGGTTAAATTTCCAGATTTGATTCTTAGATTAATATCAAACATATATTCTAAAGACAGGAACGTCAAAACAAAGTGTAACCCCATATCATTCAGATTTCTGAAAAGAATTTGCCACCAAACAGCATAAAGACTTAAAAAGTGATAAAGCACCTCTATAACTTTTTTGGATACATTCCTATTTTTCAAAACCCTTACCGATTCCCATTGTCCAGGTGCCCAGTGGGGGCAGCGTTTCTGCTCACATCTCTGTCTCGCATCAGGTTTTGTGAGGCCGTCACAGAGCCTTGAATCCACCTTAGTTCCTTCCTGATAGCAAGCAACCTCTCTCAGTTCTTCACCTACACCACATGTCACTGAACACTGACAAGAATACAAGAGAGAAAATGGTGAGGATCTTTGAAACTGACAAATTTAAAATTGGCACATAGAATTAAGAAGAAGAAAATTCATCTGGTGAGAGCCCAACAAACGTTAAATATATCCTTTTAAACAGAGTTAATATCCTTCTGGCTTTAAATAGTGTGGAAAGTACCTAGAGTATACATGATTCAAAGCATGAACTGCAATGGCAGGCATACATGAATCAGCATAATTCTGATTCCATTTTCAGTGTATTTCCTGACATAGCAACTGGTGATTAAGTCATAAAAATGTAATGTAGTGTCAGTACGTTAAGCGAATCTTGGCAAATTGTGTACTCTATTATGCATGTAGGTAATATTTCATTTTATTTTCAAGTATTACATGTGGACAAGATAAGAAAGAATGAACAAGAAATATTAAGTGCAAGAGGCAGTAAATCCCATATAACTTTTGATTTGATTTTAATAAGTAAGCTGTTCTTTGTTATGGTCAAGATCTTTATCTTCTGTGCTGTTGTGCACTTGTCAAATTGTCATATTGTAAATATGTTTCCAAATAAACACACACTTAATTTATCAACATCTTATCGAATTACACTGTAGCAACATTATGCACAGACTTTTGTCTCCAAATGCTATTTAAATTATGAAGATGACTTACTGCACTCCATTCTAAAGCTGACCATTCTGGGCATCCGTGCGTGCTACAGTCCTCTACTGTGTGAAGTAACGAGGGATCACAGTATCTGTTATCGACGATGTAGCCCTCACCGTAGCGACACGATGCCCCTCTGGATCTTGTGCCTGTATTGCATGATCTTGAACACTGTCAAAGGAAGCATACAGGAAGGCCGATAAGTTTTTAATTTGAAGGTCTATGGATACATCCAAAGTAAGTTGGAAATCCTGGTCAACCAAGATATGTATAATCATTCAGAGTCTTTCAAATGATGTGGTAACTGCCTAAAAGTAAATAAATCATACAAGATACCTGTACGCAAAATCTGTCACATATCTTTAGATGAAGATACCAATCAATGAAAATACATAAGGGACTACACAGTGCTTTGTTTTAATCTCATTAATACAAACATCTAATTAATTTCGAAAATAATATCGCTGGTGACATTCGTTTGTCTCGCAATGTATGGTCAACAAGGGATCTGAAATCTATATCCGCAATGAGTAATATATTTAGCATCTAATTAATCGTTGCTGGATTGATTGTTGTCCGCCAATTTAAGTCCCTTTTGATATAATGATTACATTCTTCAAGTGGCTAGAAGAACTGTTCCAATTGAACAACAATCCCTAGCTATTGATTAAGAAATTAGTAGATAATTTATGAAAAGAGAGAGAGATGATACAAAAAATAAAAAAATGCAATATTGGTTGTCGAAGCAAGACATAAACATCTTGATCCTTGTTTATCTTTTGAGTCCAGTACTGTAAACATCCAAACAAATTAAAAAATGTCACAACCCCACTTCTCATTCTATCTGAATAAAAATCCAAATATATTCTCTAACAGTAGCATTATTGTCATGCAACTAGATATACATGTACAGTCAAACCTAGTTTAGCGACCACCTGTCTACAAAGACCACATTTTTTGTTTCCCTTGAAAATGGTTTCTCATTGAAAATGTGCTAAAGGAACCTGTACATGAACACCACCTGTTTGTAAAAAAGACCTTTCTTGACTCCCTTGGGTGGTCTTTATAGACAGGTTTCACTGTACTTACCTGTGACCATAACGAATACTCCCATCTGTAGTGACTTGTTCTGCATGAATCCTGGCAATCGATCGTCTCAGGAGGGCGCTCTGCAGCATTACAGTATACATCAGTAACCTGAGAGTATTCTTCTCCTTTTCTCTTCTTTTTGATGCATTTGATCAATCTGGTTTTCTTACACTGTTCGTTGCATTCAGATTCTCTCATGACGTGCCATCTAATGAGGGAGAAAAAAAAAGAAATATCCGCAGTGAAGATTATTATAGGGCAATCCAACTTCTTTATAAATTGCTAAGATTAACTAAAAAGAAAATGAAGAAAAGGATAATGGGCTAAGAAAGATTTGAATTTGAAGGGCAAGATTTGACCATACCAAAATTTCTGGAACTTTCATTTTCTACATCTTGGTTTTGAAAAACTTGAGGATTTTGTATGAATCTAATGAGCAGATTTCTTTTTCTTTTTCATTATCTTTATTATTGAGAGCCCACTACAAGCCAATATGTATAATTTGTTGTATATAAATACATAGAGCAAAACTACTTTCTGGGAATATACAGTTATCATCACATTTCAGGTGTCCCAATTTGCCTTATTACAAATACTGATTAGGTATATCGTTTTATTCTCTAAATCAATATTTATTTCAAGAATTAAGTTTAATCATCATAATCTCTGCTTTGAAGATTTTGAGGTTCATGAGAACATAACCATTCACTAAATAAGGTCACAAGCACACTACACTAACGAAAGTTTTAATCAATGGTTTAAACCATGATTTTGTTCAACTTTCTTTGTGAATTCCGGGTAATACAAGACAAATTTCTTACCGAACTATACATCTTGTATTGCATTCTTCTTCAATAGGATCAGTGGGCATTGGACCTTCACACATGGAGTCATCTACTACTCTGTTATCATTAGCATCCATGCATCGGATAACCCTTTGCTTCATACCTACAAAGATATAAGCAAGAAAGAGAAGGTGAATACAGGATGGAGTAGATATATGACCTTGCCAGAAGATATCTTAAATGTTGATGATGTTCTTCAATCAACCATTACTTTCCTTTATGATCCAACATCTGCACCAGATTCAATTTGTTAAAAGAGATAGGATAAGGGTTAGGGTTGCCAATGGCTAGGTTTGGGGTTAGGAATGGGATCAGGAACAGTGATTGGTCCAAGGTTGAGGACTTTGGTTACTACAAGAAATTGCCCACAGAGCAGTTATCCCTGAAGCTTGTGTCGTAAACTTTCCTATACACTGTACCTCCTTTCTATTACTCTTGACATATTTCCTTTGAGTATACAGAGTCAAACTTAATAAACTATCTAATATTATTCAGTACAAAGCATTGACTGGTCCTATCGTTTTCAATTTTTTTTTCTCTCTCAAACACATTCATTCTTATAGCCGATGTCACAGTGGTCCTTGACTTGACTCCTTGTTTATTTTCAAAAAATAAACATTTTTATACTGTTGTAAATTTAAAATCCTCTCTTGAAAAAAATTGACACAAACTACACAGAAAGACATTATCAACTACAGTCCTAATAAATTAATTTACGTGCATTTAATCAAATAGCAACCAAACTGCCGCATCATAAAATGTCTTAAATAAATTGGTGATGATAAGAATGTACATTACTTAGCTGATATTATGCATGTACATACCATAACAGTCTCTATCACATTCTGTCCATGGCCCCGATCGATCCCATAAATAGATCGGAAAGTTCGTGTATGGCACATTGAAGGAATATGACACATTGGGTGGATTTAGATCACCTACAGATAAAATCTAGGTAAAAAGATAAATCAATCATCATTGTAAATCATTAATTCAGTTTTGACTTGAATGCATGTGTATTAAAGATGAAGTTGAGTTCTGGTCATGCAATTGCATTGGGAAAGAAAAGGTTGATCATCTAGCATATAATAATTTGTGTGTATTGCAAGGTTCTGGAATCATCAAAATGATAAGAAATTTGGCCAAGTCTTGGTAAAGTTACAAACACTGTACACAGAAAGATGTATATGGAACTACACAAACACGTGGCGTAAAAATCTTACCCTGGAGTTTTACGATGTTACATGACATATTTAGAATATGAAGGCATTTGAAGAGCCATGCTTTTCAGGGAACATGTCTTATCTGATGTTCTTCCACACTTGCATAATAAGAATAATAACGCTCACAAATTATTTTCACCTCTTCCCAGAACTCAACCTTCTCTATAATGTAACCATCAATTCATTGCTTTGGTTTAAATCTTTCATAAAACATAGTTTGGATAGCAATTGCTAAAATTCTGCAATTAATTTGCTAACAACCAACAAAATGTATTAATTTTTTGTTTTGCAAAACAAGGGCCTGTTGTTCAAATGGAACAGTTGTTCTAGCCACTTGAAAGTAATGTAACCATCATATCAAAAGGTACTGAAATTGGCAGACATTGGCAGACAACAATCAATCTTGTAACGATTCAATAACTACAATTATCATATCATCATGTTGGTCTATATGAACTTTTGATGTAATATTGCAAACAAAACGCATCATACTTTTCTTTCAATGCTGAAGAATCAAGAGTTAAATGTTGTCATTTTTTGGTGTTATCAGTGTTTCATTCTTTTTGAGAATATTCACACCATTTCAGACTGGTTACCAAATATACTCACATATAAATTAATTGCCCTCTGTATTTTGTCGTTGCTAATGATGGTCTCTACCTCTCTGCTTGAACCACTATATTGTAGTACAGTTTTGTTTATATGGATCTCTCTGGCATACATGCTGACTATAAAATTACCATTGAGAATAAATTGATCCTGGTCGTTGGATAAGGCTGTAGAAGAAAAAGAAATGAATAATTGAAATTAGTATGATTTTGTTAAAGTATACACAAATATTGTACCAATTACCAGTAATATCAATTTGTGTGAATGCATAGTGATACTTCATGACATATCTCTCTGTTCTCTGGGCATCTGTCTGTCTCGAAAGACAATAGAATATTGCGCTATATAGTTGTACTAGTTTCTTGGTGTGCAGCTCCTGCTGTGACTGAACAGTCCAATCCTAGAGAGGCAGGTCCTGTTGCAGTTGCTGCAGATAAAAGTCATTTGTGGCTGTGCTGTTGAATCCGTAGCTAGCTGCTGTCTTTGTTGTTGTTGTTGTCTTTTCTCCTCCCACTGTTCTACTCTCCTCTGGTCACTCCTCTGTATACCCGTCTTTACAACGCGTCTCCATTCAGGAAGGTCTGAAGCATATGCTTCCCAGTTTGTAGGGTTGATTTCACTGGCCTTCATATCCCTCTTGCACACATCCTCGAAGCGAAGGACAGGTCTTCCAACAGCCCTGGTCCCGGTCGCTAACTTTCCATACATTATGTCTTTTGGAATGCGGCCGTCTTCCATTCGACTGACATGACCAAGCCATCTCAGTCGTCGTTGTGATAGAAGAGCATAGATGGTCATCATGCCTCCTTTCTTGAGGACATCCTTGTTTGGAATGTGGTCCTGCCATTTGATGCCTAGAAATCGCCTCAAGCAGCGGAGATGGAAAACGTTCAAACGGCGCTCCTGACGTGCATACAGGGTCCACGACTCACTGCCATACAGTAGAGTGCTGAGCACACAGGCCTGGTAGATCTTCATTTTTGAGTTGGTAGTTTGTAAAGTAAATCTACATCATACAAATCTTAACATATATCTACCTCTTAATAAAGATTAGTAGGTTAACTGCTTGCAGGGTTTCTTTGCAATGTTCCATATTTTTCAATACACACAAATATCGACCTACTGATCAAATCTTTTGCTAAATCAAACCAGTATAAAATAGGGCACACAGTTTTAAATTGTATGCCAATTACAATAATGTGTTGTTTCACTTACCAAGATAATTATCATCCTCTGCTCTGCCATTAAATGAATACTGTTTTATTTCAATTTGTGTTGATCCTGATGGTATAGTGATTATTTTTGTATATCCTGAAATAGAGAGAGAGAGTAAAGAGAAATATGAGATTAATCTACACAAGATCAGTACTTCATATGGTATATAAAATTAAAAGATTATAAATTATCATTTTTGTCTTCAATTTGGTGTTCATCCATCCATCCAAAAGATATTTGATATAGCGCCTTTTCCTTGCAGTTACAAAGCGCTGCACACACGCTCCACAATTGTTCAACATCATCATTTAGCATTCATCTTTTTTCCCACCTGTGAGGTTGGACATTTCATTTTTTTTAAATAAATGGGACATTTGTCCGCCACTACATCACAGAGACATGACCGCTTCAGCTAGCTTGACAAGCCCATACCTATAGTAATCACAACTTTCAAAAATTCATAAATTTCTTGTATTTTGTCTGATTTCATTCAAAATTTCACTAGTCTACTTCTCTGAATATTCTGCTTTCCTCTAGAGTAGTTTACTATCAAGGTTGGATTTCCCTTTAATCCATAGCCTATGGGGACCTGCTTATTCCTCCTGTACTATGCCTATGGCAATAACAGGAACACAGTAGACAGCGGATTAACTGATGACCTACCATGTTTGACGTGATTATAGGTTCTTCTCTCCCTCCTGCATGCTGAGTTATCTCCCCCACACACTCCACATTCATCTCGCTTGGCGTTGGAGCTCAGTACATGGTCACAACCGGCTTGCTGAAATTATAGGAATACATCAGAATGTTGTCATTAAAGGTAATACAAAGTTTTGGAAAATTTTGAAAATTGGGTGGATAGTGATTCTTTACAATGTTGATATACGGTATTTGGATGCCTCTGTGGATGTATTATAAGCACAAGAAAATTTAGCCCCTGAAACACTTCTGCTTTCCAGTAAAATTGAATATTGAAATTTACCGGTGCTCCTGGTAAATTTTTATAAATTTCAAATAGCACTTACGGCCATACAATTGTAACCTCCACCGTGAAAACCTCAGAATATGTAGTTGTGATATATAATTTCCAAACGGAAATAGCCGATCGGTCGATTTTACTCAAGAAACATTGTTTTATGGCTTAATTAATATCTTGACCTTGAGAGGGAGCTATACAACATAAAGAGTTTATTATTTACAATTTCATAACTTTAGACTCAATTTCAACCACGACAACGATCACTGAATATTGTAGGATCGCTATGCTTCCAATATGTTCATTACAACCAAATTCATGACCCCATACCACAACTTGTATTACCTAGAAGGTACTATTCACATTAAAGTTCATTCATTCTTTTTACATTCTTATTCATTTCTTTGACTTTATATACTGTATGTAACACTGATCAAAATTTAAATATAAGTTTGTGCTATGTAAAAACTAATTGTATTTATGTATGTTATTTAATTTAACTACCTGTAATACACAAACGTATTTGAAATGGATGTAAAATGGCATTTAGTGGATATTATCATCTCCTAAAGACATAATAAATGAAGGGGAAAAAGACATCATCTTTCAAAGTCATCTGCTGACTTTTACAATGTTAAGTGACAATGTATTTATTGAATACTCATTTAAATGAATTAATTGAAAAGCTCAATTTCAATTAGAATGACTTTCCAAATATTCCACCTAAAAAAATAAACCTTTTTCATACAAAGAGGACGAAAAGGATGAAAAAACAGAAAATTCTTGGGAAAGTAAATTTGATGCAAATCAAGCAAACAAGTGAATAAAATCTAACTGAATTTCAGTGCACAAAGGGAGAACATTGATTTTTACATCAAAATATACATCATCTTCTCAACCTACACTTATGAAAATAGACCTGCATAAAAAAGAAAAGCCGTCCTTTATGAAAAACTTACCCTACACTGTCCTTGTACACATATATCGTCAGTATCAGGATCACACTTAGTCCCATCCCTAACCTTTTTCTTCAGTTCATAGTACGCACTGGAATGGCTAACACGGCAGTAAAGTTTACATCTGTCATGGAGTTGAACTGCAAAGAAAAGAAAAGAAAGAAAATAGATTATATAATTAGACTTCATAGTATTTTTATCAGTAATTTTGAAAGAAGAATATTTATATTTCGGACCATAAGGGGGGGGGGGGTAGATTTTATCAAATCATTGATATTAGAGACAACAAATCTGTAGTGCCTCAAAATAACAGAAAAATCCAGGTCTTAACAATAGACAAAAGGGGAAAAAAGAAACCAAAACAAATCAAGCTTTAGCTAACATACTCTCAAAATGCATTAGTCATCACATTCAATCTCCTACAGGGACATCATTTGATCAACCATGAAAATATATATCAGCTTGTGCAATGAGCAACACAAATAGAAATCTAGGAAAACTACTTTGCAACATATGAAACTTGTCTCTTGGCGGCCCTCTATTCAATCCATGTCTACATCACTTTTATGATGACCTTTATGACCTTTACCAAGAGGTCACAAACACATCTAAATTGTTCTCTAGAGCAGCAGTATTGGATGTTTCTGTCAACAAGGAAACAATTCTTCCAAAATGACTAGTTTCCTTTTTTCTTCTTTTTTCTATATTTGGTATGCCCACACATATTCAATAGTAAACAAATGCAGCAAAGTATGAAAATCAGTGACTTTTACTAAGGACCCTTGGCACGAGTAACCCATTACAAAAGACACCTGTTCGGTTCAGGCTCTGATTGCACTAAGGGTGCATTCAGACAATTATATATAGTGTACACTGACCTGCTACCAAATCGATGCTTATGTCTCTTTTAGAGTTTAATTTTTCTGTCTGATTCTGCCCATACTCGAGTTATTCCTCAAAATCTGTATTCCATTTGGGTAATGTACATGTAGGTCACTGATTTATGAAAGCATTGTCTATTTGTTTATTTGTAATCTTTGTGTTGTTGGTTTTTCATAAATCAATACTCTATATCTGTGAAATTTCATATGATTTTCCCTAATTTAATTTAGTATAATTTCATTTACATTTCATCTTCATCTTCATTTCATTTCATGCAATTTGAGAGTTCTTCCTTTGAGTCCCACAAAAAAGCATCCATTCAAATAGAGAGCTGGACTGTCACTTCATCAATGCTACAAATTTATTTATATCCACTAATTTTGTAACATATGAAGGCAGCCTCCTTTTACACTATCCACTCTACATTTAATAGCGAAGTGTGAAAAGCCTCATCAGACATGCCACACAAGACATGCTCCGCTTTCTTCAGTTCAACAGCCCCCACAGGACGGGAGAAAACAAGTCTGCTCGATGTAGAGCGTTCTTGAGGAGGTGAAGATGTTGATGCCAAGGTTTAATGACATGTAACACATGTTTTCCGCTATGCTTTCATCAATTGGTTGGGCCTCCCTCATTGTGGATGTGTTTGACGATTCCAATTCCCATAACACTCTTTGACTTTCCAAATCCATTTTCGGTTTCTTGTCTTCCATATTTTTCTTGTTTTGTTTGGTGTGTAGCTATTTAACCGTCTCTGGAAAACAATAAATGTGGCTTTGACTTTCCTAATCCATTTTCAGATTCTTTTCTTCCATATTTTTCTTATTTTGTTTGGTGTGTATAGCTATTTGATTGTCTCTGGAAAACAATAAATGTGGAAGTTCTACGTCTTGACAAGAAAGAAATAAGCTCCCAGGATGATTCAGGTCAAAACTGTGCCCTGTACGACATGGGCCTATAGTCCCTCTACATCTGATATTATATGATTATTGACTTGTGTTCCTTTCCAAAGGGGCATTAAAACGCTGTGTTCAAGTATTTGAGATCAATAAAGCCCTTTTAGCTCCAACATATGATATAATTAGCATTTATGAATTTTCCAGCAGTAACTGGCAATGTCATTGGGCTAGCTAGGAACTGTTCTAATGTCCCCTAGGCTTACATCATTTATTAAATTGTCCTGAAGAAAATCATTAGCTGTCCAGGTCAGGGAGAAATAATGAACCACTTAAACCATTTCCAAGACTCTCGAACCATAACATAATTGACTAATCATTGTGAAGGCCATTCTTAAGAAATTGTCAAGTTTTTAATGAGATAGGCCATCCTAATCCCATGCATCATGCTCTATAGCATCATTGTACCACACACCAATCCCTGACTAAACCCTGACTAATCCCATAGAGACGGGTTAGCTCCTAAGTGTCAAGGATGATATGACGGGCAAGATTGATCACCTAAACTATTTAAGGCAACTTAATCCTAGTCCTTTGTTCACGGTGTCAAGACCGATCACCTTAATTTCTACTCTGTAATTACTACTACAGAACCTACAACCATGATCCTGCCTCTATGATGTGCTATAGTGACATGGCTGTCTGGATAGATGTACAGTCGAGGCTGCTTTAACTTTAGACAAGCTCCCATTATTAAAGACATAACCTACACCAGTAAATGCCCTATGATAAAAGCATCTACTCATATCCCTCAACTTAGTCCTTTACAAATTATGCCATGTCATTTGTATGATTGCATTACTTGAGAGAACATCTAAAATACTTTGATATGTACTTCATTCGTTAATTCTCCAAAGACATGGAATAAAAGAGAAGATCGTTCTGTAAAATGATGTTACTGATGCATTTCTATGTGATATCAAATATACCAAGAGTATACCGGTAAGGAAATTTACCATGATTTCAACTTGTAATGTTTTCATATGAAAAAGGAAAACAAATTAGATTTCTTGTTAATTTTGGCATAACATATCCTCTATGTGAAGAAACTTCCTAGCGTTCCAGAAACACTAAAAACAGCCATACTTGGTCCAAACAGGTAGTACACTATTTCAATTCTGGGGCATGTTTTGCTGCCTGCGGCACGGGAAGGGGGTAAAGATAATGTGTCCTCAGTAGAACATACGCAGCACATAACCTGTCAATCAAACATACCCAATTAGGAGTAATCTCCGAAAACCATAAAAGCTTCCTGAGATGAAAGTTGATCACACCCTAACAAAATGTGTCATTGTCCTTGCGATCGTTGCTGAGGATCATCTCCAAACAAAAGAGAGAGGAAAACACTGCTACGTCATGAAAGGAAGGGGCCTCGCTAGCTCTCCTTTCAACAGTTTGATTTTTGGCTGAAACATATGCTATGGTGTACAAAATTCACACTTTCATTGTGGAAAGAGACACAGACTTTTCTTAATCTTAATGTCATTATTTCCCATATTCGATTTACTTTATGATGATATCTTAAAATTTTGCCCTTTCCATGCCATGAACTTATCCTACCATGTTATATTAAATAAGGGAAAAGCTTCGGAATTCTGAATAAGCTTAACTGATGCTGTATGTCATCTCCTTGTTTTATCTTTTATCAAACATTCAATCCTCATATAATTGTGACCATGTACAGCTTGCATTCAACATAAAGCTTTCTGCTTTAGATTCTGTAAAGCATTAAAAGTTAATAAAAAACCCAGTCACATTAACAAGACCGACACCTGACCAACAGCAGAGCTATCAAACAATTATGTTACTCCGAATTATCAAGATTTTGTTGGTCAATAATGGAGTGGGTTTTGCAGTGTGACTGAAGAGATAAATGATGCAATCTCTCACCTCCTTCATATTTAGGTACCCATCTCACGTTAGGAGGAACTCCATTGATTGGTGGATTGCTGCCGTTGAACTCTGAGCACTGCTTCTCTCGGAAGTCTTGGGAACCCTCTGGGCAATCCTAAAGGAAAAAGTAGGAGAAACAATGTTAATGAATGCAGAAAATAAAAATAAATTATTAAAAAATTGATGTATCTTTATTAAGCACAACTTTAAGTAATGTTCCAAAATTGCATGCATATTGAGTTATTATTCAAAACTAAAGTGTGTCCTGTACTGTTTTTATCTCTATTTCAGTACTTCAGGAAACAAAGATGAAGGATTGACTGCTTTGTAATTTGATCATAACTGAATGAATTTGAATGACATCCTAAAAGAGTAATTTCTAATTCAGATAACACTTTCACAAGATTTAAATATAAACTTGTTATACTAAATCTGACTGACTCATAACCATATACCTGTGTGCTACAAGACCTGAACCGAAGCCTTCGTCCAATGCAGTATTTTCCTCCATTCCCTGGGGCGGGGTTATCACAGTTCCTCATGGCCTCTTTGACCCCGCCCCCACAAGTCCTGGAGCACTCGCTGTACTCGCCCCACTTGCCCCACTGGCCATCGATCACCTCTGTGTGTTGCTCCTTTTCTCGACACTCGCCATGGGAGCACCACTAATGGAAGAAAAGAAAAGAAAAGAAAAGAGGGCATGACTTTTTCATTCAGCTTCTTCTTCTTCTTCTTCTTCAGGATAATCTGCCTCCTTCACTGCTGAAAATTCTTGCAGATATCTGTACTTTCAAAGTAACTGAAATACATTAACAATGTCTCCCGGTCTTAATTCCATGTTTTTAAGAGCTTCCACAAGAGATATAAACAGTCTGCAAAAATAATATCACTTAATATTAAAGCTTTACGAGACAAAAATAAATATTGATGACCTACATACTAAAACAATAAAAAAAACAATTAAGTTCATAAAAAAGTACTACTGGGTATCTTTTTTTTTCAAAAAAATTAATTCATTTTGAAGAATGAGTAAATGATCTTTTTTTTTAAAAGTTGCAATACCTTTTATTCATTGCAACTGATAACCCCCCAAAATGCTTAATCTGAAGAATAAACATACACTTTGATGGTGCATTTGTGATCTAGATGCAGAATAATAGAGATCATTTCAAGGTTGCTTTACTTCACCTACAAACTCGATGTCAAGCTCAAGACTTCGTTATCAGACATGAAACAGATCATTCATTACATTTGCTATCATTGATACCCATCAACTTTCACTGAGCTCAATGGCTGCTGTATTAAACATCATTCAAGATTATATCAAACGTATGAATAATGTTTGACATGCCTAGACAACAGTTCTCACACTGTTTCACATTGCTACACTTGAACCCCTAAAAAGATCAAAGTTTAAATCAAGAGCCAACATCCTATGAGCCCTTGCTGGTCACAGCTGATTTGACGTAGACAATTCCTCCTCTATCTTTCAGAAACATCCATCTGGGAGTAGTCCCCTTAGGACCATGCTTTTTTACTATTAAGTGATGGTCCTATTTGATGGCAAATTAACATTCTCACTGTTTTAATGGTATCTTCATCATCCATTTACAATGGTAATGGAACACTGGAGGGCAGGGATCACGAGTGACAGATTTGCTGAGGTTGAAGGATACACAAATTTCATATTTTTCAGCCTCTTTAGATATTAAGGCTATTTGTGACTCAAGTACTCATGCATGAACGACAAGCCAATGACAATCAGAATTGTTCTGAATAATGTTTTAACAAACTTGCCCTTTAAACGAACTAATGCCATACAACAAATATTCTTAAAACAATTATGCACATGAACTTTTTCACAACAATCCCCAACCCCAAAAAATAAATCATGAATTAATTTGTCAACTTTCAGTGACTCTTTATAACATTATGAATTGATATTTCTAAATAATGAATAATCAAATACTAACTTCAATTATTTGGGTTCAGTTTAATGCAACAAATTTAGGTAGAGTGTTCACACTTACATGATGGCTGCCACAGGGTGTACCATCTGCCCATGGCATGTGCTGTGTCCGGCATCCAGTCTGAACACCTCTTGAATAACCTGTGCACCATAGCCTTTTACATGTTCTCTGTAATGAATAAAGAATAGAAACATAATGAGGGATATGCAGTTAAGTTAAGATCACGACTCGTATCTGGCTGCACTGGGTATGAATGTCTTGAAAGGATTGCAGTGCTGTTCATCAGTATGAATTAGGTAATGCTGATCAAATGATAATTTGTTCAAATATTGAAATTATTCATGTTTCTTGAATGTTATCCGTTGCCAGTGAGAGCCAGAAAGATGTTACTTCAATACTTTAACACAAAGTTATTAACACCGTCTGACTCTCAACAATATATTTCTGATATCAATACTTTGGTAATTCAATACATCTTGAAATACTTGATCATTCTGTCAGCTTGTCAAGGCATGTTTGATACTGACAACTACATCATTACATGCTGCCCAAGAAACATCTACACAAGAAGAAACATCTCGCAACATTAATTATTCAGGGCCGGCTTAATTGATTAGCCTTCAATCATCTTTGGCAGCTTGCTTTCTTTCGCAATCCAAAATGAAAGCACTATAGAGTTCTATCCTTCTCCTGCTCTCAACACCGGTCATTCATTCATTGCACACGTTGCTTTCCCAAATTTGACTGTCAGCTCACAAAATTGGGTGAATTACAGTCTTGCCAAGCATAAATACCAAAGAATTGGGTCTGATATGGGTCTGCATTGTCTCTGGGTAAATAAGAGCTAAAGTGCCTCTATCATTACTGTCAGTTCAAGTTTGGGATCCTTCCTCTGAATAACTCCACGTTGCTTGAGTTGAGAGAGAGAAAAGGGACTTTTTTTCTCACAAATGAAGCAATATTAATGGCCAACTTGGCTAGATGTCATCTTGTATGCCTTAGGGCTGAGGGAGATTGATTAATGCGCCATTTACTGTGCCATAATTTGGGAACTTAGCTATCTATTCAAAAGTTTTCTCATTTTCCAGGAGAGTGACAGGGAATGAGAGAAAATACCAAGATACTGGAGATTACAGGAGTGTCAAAAGGTCATTGACCTCAAGCCAATCAGATCCCTGCTGAATTGTGGGTAAGGTCAACTTGGGGTCATCACATCATTTGTAACCCTCAACCCCTGGGAGAGTTCGTGAAATGGTTGCAGCAATTTTCATATTTCCTGAGCGATCGAGAGACATATTTTTGATGGGAAGAGGAAAGAAGTAGTTGGGTACATCCATGTCACTTGTTTTGCTGAAAAAGTTTTCACCAATGGGATGTTAGAAGAGCTGTATTCTAAAAGTCTGCATGTTATAGGCTGCCTGACCAAAGCATGAATGGAAAGTAGCAACAAATAAGCAGATACAGTCGTAAAATATAAGGAAATCAATTTCATTATATCTAATCAAACCATTTTTTTTTTCTGGTTTGATGGAAATTCTGCATTTTTGTTGGGAAAAAATGTTCTGTATTCCTACTATAGAAATCTTTAGGCAAGGGCAAAACAACTGCTTTTTCTTCATTTCTGTTTTTCGGTTCCTATCCAGCAAATTGAGCATGAATGTTCAATATGCAGTGGTTTGAACAAAGATATCTTTCATAGAGATCTAGAGTTATGAGATGGATGACCCTTGTAAATGCAAAACATTTGTCAGGCAGTGTTCTATTCATCATGTTTCCTGACTTTCTCTTCTTCTGGGTCTTCAAAACATGTGAAATATAAACTGAATGTGAACATCTGAAAACAGATTAGTCCTAAAAACAGATTAGTCACCAAAACAAGCAGACAAACCACTTTTGATCTCAACATCAACATCCATTCCTAACCCATTAATACACGATAAGAGAAGGGAAAGTAGATGAGGTGTAAACAAATGTCTACCATCTCACATTACTTAACAGAGGAAGAATGTTCTTGTGAGTCAGAGACAGTGAAACATATCAGATCAAGTGATGATTACTCTCTTCTCACATTCAAAAGATTGATTGTCTCTGTTTCCATGGAAACAATGTTATGAACACCCTCACTTCCTTTATCCCTTGGAGGTAGGATACTAAAAGACAACAAACTTTAAAGAGAAAAATGTGGAAGCATTCTGATGGATATATGGACACCGATTGCCCTTTCAAGTTTTTTGTCAAAATTTTACGATGGTACAGAACCTCACTTTTTTTTATAGAGGACAACACAATGTCTATGATTGATGAAACTGTGACCTTTAAAAAATCCCCTTTTTTATTTCTTCTCTTTATTTATTTATTTTTGGGGGTGGAATAATTCACATATATGACGAGGAATAAGATGCTAGGCAACAAAAATAAATAAAAAATGAAATCTTGAGATACAAAAAGATTTAAGAACACAGAGATAAAAAGAAAGAGAGAGAGAGGAGAAAAATATCCACCAAATATACATCATGACATTAATAGGAAGCTCATGAAAAGAAAAGGAATTATGATATACTACTACTAAAAGTGTCATTTTAGGTATGGGAATGAAAAATTCTGCAATCACGTACTACTGTCACTTAGAGGCAAATCAATTTTGATCGAGCATAATCACATTTACAACCAACATTCATCTTCTGCTATTAACAAAAGGAATTATCAAGTTCTTTACGACACAATCACTACTTTAACCATCAATTCCCAATCAATACATCTTGTAGGGCGACACCTCAAACAGCCTTGCATTCTATATCTGTCACAGCAACAGAAGTACAGGCTGGTTTCCAAGGGATCATTAGTGCCTTGACAGGACACTCTATCATAGTCCTGGTAATAAGGAGACTGCAGAACAAAATTCCTTTCACTTGTACAGCATCTCATTGAGTCCCATTCCGATGATTCTGAGAACAATGCAATCCATCTTGATGTCAATTGCGATGTACCTGTCATGCCATCTTCATTGTTGGGAAATAAAGGGTCATCAATCAAGGGGCTTTTGATGGAGCGATGCTTAATCCATGTTTGATTCCAGGGAAGGATGATGGAGGGGTGTGGGAGGGGGGAGGAGGGGAATTCATGAGGTCATCATCATAGGACTTTTGATTCATGGTATAATTACTGTACACTTTATAATGTATTCAAGATTACAGGAGCTTGACTCTGAAATATTAAATGCTAGAAAATAGTGAGATTCAAGGGGCATCATCTATTACCTAGTAGGCCTATGTGTTGCCTAATATATTATGTTGGTTACAGTACAAAGGAATTTAAGTTATTCACTTACAGATACACAATCTTCAGGGGAGAAGGTATATTTCCACAGTCTATCATCCATTAAAATTGCATTTTCTTGCAGACTAGACTGTTTAATCCAATCAAAAAACCTTCCGCTCTCTTTCTCAATGGGCAGAAAGCATAAGGAACTGTGTCGATCAATTACTATGAGGGTGAATATTGCCATTGATTGAATCAAGTATGAATGTATAACGACATAACCTACATCTACAATGAAAAATTGGGTCTGCCTCAATAGGTACAACATTAAAGACCCTGGAGCAGTTTCAAGGGTTTACGTCTTTCCCTTTCACTCTCTCTCTCTTTCTCCATTTCTTCATCTCTTCTTAGCTTCCTCCTGGCCTGTTTCCATCCATAGACCTACCAGGTTTTAACCCCTGTTCTTGCCGCCATGTCAATATTTGGACACTCATGATAAAAGTCCCCCTGCATTTCATCAAGACGGATTTCATGTCATGTCCAGTATTCATGTTTGCAGAGTGAGGCTCATGCAAGCACCCTGATTGCAGACAACTAAAGAGCAAAGGAATAGTCTGCATCATACACCAAATATGTAGACCTACATGTATGTCTGAGATAGACAAGATAATTTCCCTGCTGTAAGGTCACTAGTTCAGGAGACAGGATGACCCCCCCCCCCCCCCCCTCCCCCTATCATGCCCCTTGCCTTCCTACTTCTACAAGCAGTTTCTTATATATTATCAAATTTTTACATGAAATTGTATATCACTATCAAAATTTTTGAAGGGGGATCACAGGATGATCGCATCAAGTTCACAGGGCTACAATTCACATGAGGTGGTCTACGAACACTTTGTACAAATATATACATGGATGTATGTTTCCCCAATGTTACCTCCCTCAATGTTGTACCTGTGCAATGAGTTATGACCTTGGTTGGGTGCTAGATAAATGATGTGAACCACGTGGGGATTGTTTGCTTGGCACCATACAAAGAGTCACTCACACATCATAAAAGTCATATTAAATAACACCTGGGATGGATAAATGAAAATATTAGCATAAATACAAGGATGGGGTATTAAAGATGGGAGTGCACTACAAACTTAAAGGTATAACCCCCTGTCCACACACAACATTTTCCGTCATTAGTCATGATTAGCTATACCGTTTCGCGATAGTGATACCGTTTCGCGATAGTTTTACGATGCAAATTGTAGGTGTGGACGCTCACTAACGATACGTCGTATAACAAAACTAGTCTAACGAAACGCAGGTTTGGGCATCGTTTCGAACTGAAACTAGATAAAGAATCACGCCTAATCACGGAAATGTTGTGTGTGGACAGGGAGAGTGTAACTAGTGTAACTAACTGGGCGGGGCTTAACGTGACCTCGAGCGAAAGGAGACCAGACTGTAGAGTTTCAGGATTACTTTCTTCTGTTTATGGACATCCTTGAATTTATACGATGATTATTTATATGACGTTTCTTGTGTGTGGACACTTTGAAATTTAGACTATGATTCTTTATACGACGTTTCGTTATAGAGTTTCGGGATAAATTGGTTTGTGTGTGGACACGCTGATAGTTGCTCAGGTATTACACAGGCTCTACTTCAACCTCCTTCCCTGACTTGGTATACCTTATAACTCTCTCATGATCTCATGATGATGATCTCACATCATCATCATCATCATCGTTCTCATCTCCTCCCTACGACCCCACCCATCTAAGATTCCACTAAACTTACAAGAATCCTTCACCCATATTTTGCGACCTGCTGATGCCTCAGCATCCCAATATTTTCACAAACCTGTCTCCAATATCAAACTCTTCCTGACCCCCACGTTCTATCACTCCATCCTATTCCTTGTTATTTAATATCTTCTCCTTCCCTCCCTCCCTCCCGCCCTCCTTCCGTTCCTCCTCATCTTTCTTCCCCTATCCCATTCCACTCCACTCTGTCCTACCATCGAACCCCTTTTTTTTTCTTCTCCAAATGAAAGTTTTTTTGAATCCCTAGCTAGTGGAAAGAAACACTTGACTGATGAACTACCCCATTATTACTGCTTGAGAAATGACGTCCATTAATCATTCCCTCCCTGGTGAGACAATGTTTCCAGCAAATCCTGAGGAACTTTTCCTAACCTTTGCCTCACCCCCTCAGTATTATGTAAACTTTCAGTCATCAGATTGCACTTGGGTGCAAATTGATAGTTTTGACATTCAGTAATTGGGCAAACACTGCTGGGGTGCTGCACATGACTTTTTAATGCACATGTTTTACGAGAAGTAGACTGCCCGACATGCGTAGTTCAACAGCTTAAAGGGAAAGTTTCTGAAGTGAGGGAATAATTCTGATATTGGCACAAGAGATATCTTCTGTTGTCTTCTACATACGTGATGTCATGAATATTCAAGAGTTAAATGGGCAATTACTTATCTAAATGATTATGCTGTATGAAAGGCTTCCTTAAATATCATTTTTAACACAGCGTTTACAGCAATTTGATAAACATATATCTAAGCAATGTACCCCGAAAAAAGACACTTTCTTTCCATTTCTTTTTACTCTCTGGACCAGTCAACTAGATATTTTTTTCAAGTTTAAACTTCCACATTCAATCAGGTAATGTAGGAATGCACAGCCTCCAAATAACCGGCTAAAAGCTAAAACAGTAGCCATTCCAGTAGACTGATATTACTGTGATAAGCACCTGGGTTGGTTCTTGATCAGAATGGAAATAGATTCTGTCTCTATTTATTCACATCCATCAGTGTGATAAAAGATTGCTTCTCCAAATATAGTTGTACATACGGAGAGAGGGAGAGAGAAAGAAAAAGAGAGGGAGGGAGAGAGAGAGAGAGAGAGAGAGAGAGGGAGAGGGGGAGAGAGGGGGAGGGGGAGAGGCAACTTGGGGAGAGGCAACTTGGGGAGAGGGATAAAGAGAGAGAGAGAGAGAGAGAGAGAGAGAGAGAGAGAGAGAGAGAGATAAAGAGAGAGAGAGAGAGAGAGAGTGTGTGTGAGAGAGAGGGTGAGAGATGGAATTTAAAATTGGATAACATCCCACATCTGTGCAGGGATAGACAAAACGCAGGTCTCTTGCACATGGGCCTCAGACTTTTACTCCACACCCTCAAATTTCAAAATGTAAATAGAAGGTCATAACTTAATTACAGATCCTAGAAATGACTAGATAAACCCCTTTTTTTAAAGATATTGTTAGTACAAGTCGAACAACCCCTTTAAACATTTAACTACCACCACATCTACCACTCACTGTGACTATTTGTTTTGGTTATGCCCAACATAAATGTCTTTCTTTGCATATTGGGATCACAGATGGAATTGACTATGTCATAAATCTCTTGGAGATCAGGCCTCATGCCTGGTGCCTCGCAGTATAGTTCATCAGGGTAGAACTGAAACCTCTGGCGTTGGTGATTGATTGCCCAGTTAATACAACCTTGCAGCCATTCACAGTACATTTAATCAAGTCTCATTAGGTCTGCCCTCATCAGCTCGAGTTTGGCAAATAACCCGTTATTTTAACTATACCGATAGCAAATTATCCAGCTAACTTGCGTCCTCATCAGCCCGCAGTTGCAAATAGCGAGATATTAGGTTGAGAAAATATCCCAAGAAATCTTGGTCTTGTTTCCAAAATATCCCGGTATTAGAGAAATAGCGGGTTATTTTCCGCCCGTCCGAGCTAGTTTGTGATGAGCGGATCGGTCTGGTGAGGATGCAATTTCGAGCCTTGGGATAATATCCCAAGTCTGAAAATAGCGGGTTATTTGGCAAACTCGAGCTGATAAAGCCAGGCCTACTTGTAGTGCTAATGAAGAAGAAGAGCTAATTTTCCAGTCAATACACTTGAAACTTGCCAAAAGTTTTCTTGTCATATCAAAGAGTAGGTTTGAGGAAAATTAAATAGAGATACACCAAAGTTATCAAAATTGTAATCAATCAAAAATAAGTTAGTAATATTGTGATTTTCCTTGAGAGCATCTATCCCATCTCCCAGAATTTTTCATTTTCTCAAATGTGAATGAATTGGGAATCATTTTTGTTGGAGTTATGCAAAAATAAATACACCATGATATATCTAGGGTAGAGTTATGACTTATTACATATACCTCTCTTTAGAAATCTAGCCATCTGATTGGTCGAAATTGCAGTTGTGATTTTAGCCATTCCCGTAACAATGCCAGTAATGGTCAATAGTTCATGAGGGATATTCCCTTAAAATTCTAGGTACCAGGAATATAGTTTTGCTGCGATCCCTTTTGGTTTAAGAGTTAGAACTTAGTTTGTGCGCAGCGCAGCTACCATACAGTTTTTGTGCGATTAGTTTGGTCGCTACATTTTAGATGACTGCCGATCTCAATTTTTGTTTGTTTTTGTAGGCCTACATGTAATCTCAGATTTTTGGGTTTCTACATTTTATTTTATGTCCAAAGAAGGTAAAAATGGCTGAAGAGACTCTTCCTATATATTAATTTCTTGATGATGATAAATTATAAGACTTAATTCATTCTGCAGACAGCAAGAACACCAAAAGTTTTGTAAAATATTCAAAGAATAGGTCTACATCTACCTGCAAGTTATCAACACAGACCTCAATAGCGTAAACAAACTTGATTACCATAGTTGGTAAGTCCCACATGTATTCTATGACCTTTTTTTTTACGGTATATAAAAGATATGACTGCTTTAATATTCGAGGAATGGTTGTTTTATGGGCTCTTGGGGATGTTGCATCTTGCTATCACCCCTCGGCATGCCTTGGGGTGATATCAGGATGCAACATCCCCTTGAGCCTATAAAAAAACTATTCCTCTCATAGCAGTCATTATACTATTTCTTTCTAAATAAATGATAGTGACTGGTATGAATATTAATTACCCACCAAATGGGAAAGGTGATATAACAAGGTAAATCAAATAATAATAATAATAAAAACGGTGCTTATTATAAAGCGCTTACCTTTGGAATCTCTGTCTTTAACAAACAAAATACAATGATAAACAATTACATATTAAACAAAACAAAACAAAAAGAAAATGCAAATAAACCTACAAATTACAATACATATGAAATATCCATCAAAGGTAATATAAAGGTAATATACATCAGAGGTTACCAACTGTGTGTTATTTGATAACATCTGAAGAATCTATGTTTAAAACCTAATAACTTTCTTATCCTTTAATATCAGATTTCCCTTAAACTTTCACTGATCGTTTCTCTCATTCATACGCTTTTATTCAAGCCAGCATGGAGTAATACATGGTCATGCGATTGCATTGTGAAAGAAAAGGTGTGGAATGGATTAGAAAAAGTTGATCATGTAGCATGTAAGTATTGGTGTGTACTGCAAGGTTCATCAATACATAATGAATTTGGCCCAGTCTTGGTAAAGTAACAAGCACTGTACATTACACATTGCTCATTACTCAGCCAGTATACATTTTCTACCAAAATTGTTTGGCAAATGACATTTATTTGTAATCTTGAACATTCAGTGCAAGTTTTGTTCGATTCTGTGAGAGTTCATTTTCTTTTTTTTTACCAGAACTCAAGTTTATCTTTAAAGCTGAACTTGCCTTTGGTACTTACCATGTAGGTGCAGAGCGTTGACCCCGTGCCAAAGACCAGTTCACACTGTTGGGTGATGTTGTACGCCTCTCCGGGATGACGGACGGGCAGGGAGCGGGGTCCAGTCGGCTTGTCCAATAAGCATTCACCATATCCAAGACTACAGAATAGAGGAGATATAGATAAATATGGAGATAAAGATGAACAAAATTAAACATTACTCGCACACTGTCATGAATTCTATATAGGTCTACTGCTTTTCTTTCATTGTCTCATTTCTTCTTTTAATAATGAGTCTTTCTATCACAGTTTGAAAATTTGATAGTGATATTCTGAAATTTGGAACTATAAAATGTTGAAAATTAGAAGGAGATCAAGTGTATACATATTCATTAATCATAGTTTTAAACAACTCTCTTATCAAAAGCATTTTCAGAATAAGAATCTATACTTATTGATTTGAATAAGGTACTATTTGTTCTCTCACATTAGTAATAGGTTCACACTCTGATCACTTCATCTTCACATTCCATTCTCCAGAGCAAGATAAAAAGCCTGGACTCCAGAGCATATATATAACCCAGATGAAACGAAACCAGATCATTCAGCAGAATCTCATACTTGCTTTGAAACAATCCTCACATTATTGGCTCCCAGCTCCAGCCCACCTATACCGTACCCTATCACTTCTAATCATGATCAATCCCTCACGTATTCGAGACCATGTTAACTGGTCTCAATCATATTTTATCCATCCCGATAGAAACAAAATTATACTGCAAATCGAGTTGCTCCAAAGCACTAACTCCTTCGTCATTGTCTGCCGACACCGGCCATCAAAACACTTCAAACCTAATCAGACCTGGAAAGGGAGAAGTCTTTATCTCTCTATTGAAATGTCCTCAGGAGAAATCAGCTCTAATGCACAGATGACTATCGCTAAAAACAATCCAAGTTAATACATGTCAGATGTAAGCACACAAAAATACATCCCAGAGCAGTCATAATAGTCTCCCACACAACTGTCATGAAAAGGTTTCCTTTAAATTACATGCGAGACGACTTAATCGGGTCGATTGAGGACATGTAACAAATTCAATGCACATATATCTCGTTCAGGCTACATTCCATAAAACTGCAACTATGGTTGCGTTTATCTAGCAAATTTTTGGCTAGAATCAGGTTTCTCAAACGTCTTTCAGGCAAATTTAGAATTAGATAAATGCAAAGCCTTTTTCAAACGTCTTTAGATATGGGCATATTTAAAGATGCAAAAAGGTGCGTTTTGAATGTGACATACAGCCAGAATCACGTTTCTGAGAGATCGATAAACGCAAAGCTGTTTTGAACCTCACATACAAATAGGACCACCCAGGTGTTGTGTACAAGTATACGTGTGAAGTTGACCTCCGAGAAACTGTCTGCTTCCCGGGTCAAAACAGCTGGGCAGACACAAGGCCTTTATTTTTAATCGTGAAGGGTCGATAAACGCGACATCCCGCAAATCACGATCGTATAGTGGGGTACGATAGTGGGGTACGATAGTGGGGTACGATATGTACATATCTAGTGGCAAGCCTAGATAAACGCGCTCTATAATAGGCAATGTCTGGGTCTAAAGTATAGAGTTAGTTTTAAAGATTATCAAGTTATTGGCAGCTTAACACTTGCAGAAGATTGAAAATATGATAAATGTCATATCCATATAGGGTAACTTTCTAGACCTAAAACAGCTCTTCGTAAAAAAATTGAAAATTAGAAATCCAAGCACATTTATCAGTTCTCCTCTGCCATACTTAAAACAATTTTTCAATAAATTTTTCAAATCTATGATGGGTATCTCATCTTTGACAACACATACAGAACATTATGTAAAATTGAGAGCAAAGGTTATTCATTATATTCCCGGGTTTCACATAAAACCAATTAAATGACTTCTTTCACCCATTTACGACCACATCATGGTTTAATCAAATCTATCTGAATGGACCAACCACCCAGGATGATGCCATAATCTGGTTTTGATTTTACATCTTTATCAGAGTGCCAGAACATGACAAAAAGGTGTCAAAATATAAAATGAGCAGCAAGAGACAGAGAAACTAACAAATTGCTAGTCCTGTATCAGGAAAAATGGAAATAAAACATTTCTATTAATCATTAATACAAACATCTACATTCAAATATGTTATGTACCTGCAAATGACAGTCTGAAATTAGCTTTATGCATAAAGTGAAAAAATTAAAATCAATTTTATTTTATTTATTTATTTATTTTTATTTTTTTGAGGGGGGGGGGGTATGAAATATTGCGTGCTATCACAATGTGCGATTGCTAATTTGCTGGTATTTCATCAAAAGCTGTTATAAGCATTACCAAAACAGGTCCTGGTAGTCAAAATGAATTTCCATTCATAAAGAGAGAATCTCTACAGTACCAGAACCATCAAAAATATTTATCTTCTTAAATACATGCCACTCATTCTCATAGTAGGTTCAAAATTGCCAACCCTTTTTCATAAAAAGATTTTCCTGAGATAACAAGTTCGAGGACAAAACAGGGCAATTGGTTCCAAAGAGTCCCAAACAAATTGCCATTTTAGAATTCATGAACAAGATTCTGATCTCTGGTTGCAAGAGTTTAATCGTAGGCTCTGTTTTCTGAAGTTCAACGGGGGATGTCATATGAATATGATGAATGGGGGGTTGAGAATGAAGCAATACATTGAAAAGCTCCTATTGTAAGACATCGGTGAACATCCCGTCAAACAAGATTCGTGCAGAAATTTTGCGGGGATGTCTTTGATAGATACTTGAGAGCAAGAAGTCATGGTCATATCGACATTCCTCACTGGAAATTGGGTCATTGATAAAGATAGCGCTTTGTAGACGGCTTACAACCCCATCTCTGTGTTTATGAGAACATAAATTGACTCCATAATGGAAGATATTGTGCAACATGATCCTGCATCAATTTCTCATATTTCAGAAAGAGTGACAAATATAAATATGAAAATACCTTGAATAACGGTGATGATTTTTTTTGTTAAAGACTCATCGAATTGGGGGTACTTTGGAATCAATTTATGGGACAAAGGCCAATGAGTGAATCCAAAAGCCGCAATTGTATGAATCTGAGTGATTGGAGCTTGTAGCATCTATCGTTGGGCTGTGTGTCACCATTTTCCTGTTTGATCCCCCGATCGTAAGTCCCTGTGGGGAAGAGGCCTCTGGGGATATAGCCCATCAACAACATCACCCAATATCAACACGCAATTGTCACCGAGTCGCACACAAAACTCAATGAAAATCAGGGATGAATAAAATAAGGAATTATTACATTTCAAATCCCTCCTTTGGGGCCCAGTGACAATGGATTTCATATCCCAGTCATTTCCTTAAATTTATATCCACATCGGCCACGCTTGACTGAGTGCGTGTGACATCCAATCTTTTGATGGGATTTCGTTCCAACTTTTAGGGGTCTAACGAAATTTGGAAAAGTACAGGAAAGGTTATCCAAAGTGCATTTATACGATAAAGTCATTGAGTTTACACATACCGCAATTTGGTCACTCACACATCATTCTTATCTCTTTTTTTTCCCCATTCCACCCACAGATGACTCAAACAAACAGGTGAAAAGTCAATTCTTCATTAGGGCATTTAGCAAATCAGCCATAACGATGACGTGCTAGAAAAGCTGCCACAACAAATGTTGATCTTGGCTTTGTGCCCTCAAGAAAAGGAAACAGGAGGATGTCTGAACAAAAGAGAACATCATTTCTTCCTCCTAATCATCTTTAACCTCATTACACCTTTTGTGCCACGCTATAAAAAACCAACACATTTTCCTCGCGTTAGTGGATACCGTGAATGGACCGGGCCATGCTTCGGAGACTGTCAATTCACCTGATTTTTTTATATCATTAGAAATCGGCACAAAAAAGGCAATAGAGGGGTCGTCTCTTGCCCTAGGAAATAAATATCTCCCAAATGTGAAGTAGAGTTCAAACCTCATCAACCTGCCGACACAGCATTATCCATTTACAGCTCTTGGCACATCAAGGAATGTCCCAATAAAAATTCTGAATTATGACAACTCTTAATAAATTCAATCACCCTCTGTCACTATATATATAACTACAAGCATCTATATCTTTATTAATATATGTGTAAATCTCTTTATGTTGGTCCCTTCTTTTAACCATGGTGAGTTCTGCTACAAACACCTGCATGTTCATATTGAGTAACATCTGATTTGTCCTATACATACTATTCTGTAGGGGTAATAGTTTAGAGGCAAAGGAAGAAGCAGAGGGAAAAGTAGTTTTAAAATTGGATATGTATACATGAACAGGCATGGAGCTATCTCTCTTATAGCTCCATGGTACAGGTATGTCATGACAACTTACTGTACAAGTATTAGGAGGAAGAGAAGGAGGGATGGAGGGGAGAGGAGGGGAGAGGAGGGGAGATGAGGGGAAGGAGAATGAAGAAGATGAGAAGAAGGGGAGGAGGAAGATAAGGGGAGGAGGAAGATAAGGAGGGAAAGATAAAGGAAGAGGGAGACGAGGAGGATTAAAAGGAGGAGAATTTTTAAGGGAGCTGGAGGAGGAGAAGGAGGAGGAGGAGGAGGAGGAGGAGGAGGAGGAGGAGGGGGGAGGGGAGGGGGAGGGGGAGGAGGAGGAGGAGGAGGAGGAGGAGGAGGAGGAGGAGGAGGAGGAGGGGGGGAGGGGAGGGGGAGGGGGAGGGGGAGGAGGAGGAGGAGGAGGAGAAGGAGTAGGAGGAGGAGGAGGAGGAGAAGGAGGAGGAGAAGGAGGGGGGAGGGGGAGGAGGAGATATTTTAAGCATGAGGCCAACAAGTAAGTTGTAGCATGATATCTAAACTCGTTCAGAGATGTCAATCACGCTAATTACTTACTCTAAGAATTCTGTGAGTTGGTTTCGGCTGCACTTGGACCATTTCCATGGGCTAGAATGGTAGTTGAGCGTGGGGGCCATTACAGCGTACTTTCCTGCAACTATGTCACTCTGACATTTGAAGTTACTGTCATGCAGCATATTGAATCTGTAATGTAAAGTGAGAGGGTGGAAAGAAAGAGAGAGAAATAGCCCTTTTAGAAATACCGGTCTTCAAAATTACAGGCTTTAAACACAGTGCCAAGGAACATAAAGTTGCTCTTCTGCATTACAATATATTTCACTTACCAACATAAATGCAAAAACATATACCCTCTTAACTAAAGGACACAGAAACATTAATCTGTGTGTATATTCCAATCCTTTAAATAACTATACTAATTACTCCAAATGAGATGCTGTTCCAAAAAATGTCAAACTTTCTTCAGCAAATCAGAAAACTGACAAACATATCTTCCCACGAACAACCTCCAAACAAAATATCCTCCGATTGATAGAGTAACTCCTCCTCTATCCTCTGTATGAAATCCCTTCCATCAACATAACATGTTTCTATTTGTATTATCGGTAGAGATCTCCCACTTGGAGCTGAGTCAGAGATGGTAGTTAAAGGTGAAATGCCAGTTTACTGTGGTGAAATTGTCCAAAATATTTCCTCCACAAAATCAAAAGGTAATATACAGTACATAATGAAGCATAATGGATACAATACAGAAACACATGCAATTTTTCACACTTGATTTAGTACATATTGATTTCTGTAAAACATGTATTTTTAAAAATTAAGTGCTTGAAAATCATTTTATCCTAAATTTGCTTCATGAATTCTACATAATTTCACCACCCTGAATACAAAATTTCTGCAGCATTGCAAAATTCATTTAGTTTCATCATGTACTTGTTCCTGTTGAGAGCAGAAAAGACATTAAGTCTGTATTGAATGAAAAGAGTTTTCTTTTTCATTTAGTTTGCTTTGCCAAAACTTCTAATCCATACAGAATTGCAGATTATCACCACAAGGGAACATTGAGGTAGATTTCTTGTCAAAAAGCATCTATTCTTGTATCATTCCCACCAATTTCATTATCCACAAAAATAAACATAAATTAGAAATTGAGAAAAGTATACATTTGATCTACAATTTGACAATATAGTAATTAATGTCATTTTCCATGATCATAAGCACTTATTTGTTGGTTCTGATATTGGCAATACTACATCTCACTCAAACTTCCAGGGAAAACTGTAAAATATAATGAGCCTAGCTAGCTCAGCAGTACTTTAAATAACCCATCAAACAGGAGGATAAAATAAAAACTGCGGAGACAAGTTGAAAGTCAATTTGACACATCGTAAAACTTACTTGGCTTGCTAAACCCAAACGGTGTTGTATCTCAATGTCAAACTGAGCAACCGAACTGACGCAAACAAGTTCAAAAGAGCATGAAATTTATGGGGCCATGGTCCATTAATGGACCTCTATGAACATGGCTCAAGTCAGGCATAGCATGTACTTGACCTAAACTGATAGAAACCAAATTACTTTCTATCACCGAAATGTAATCACCACATGCTACCGTGGAGGTTGAATAGAGATGCGGACTATCCAAGTTGTCACTTGCATCACACCTATCCCCCTTCTGAACTTTCCTAATGAATATTCAATCAATTAATTACAGTAGAGGTTGATTTGATTTCTTTTGTTAATGAATATTTTTACTGATTACCTGTTGACTCTAGTTTTGTTATCTGTCCTCTTTGCTGTGTGGAGGATGTTCTGTCAGTATATTTCAACAGGCCAAGGCTGCCATTTAAATCATTAGCTCTATACATTTTTGGAAAATTCTCCATTATGGCTCAAACTCTGGAACAGAATTTGTGTTTCCCTGAGAAGCCATCAACTATGAACATAGAACTTTAAATACACACATGTATAAACCTGATCATCTTCATCATTTTCAACAAAAAAAAAAAATTGTACCCTCTAATGAAACCCTTGTGCAACAAGTATCAATTATTTTTATTCCACGAGGCCTGGTTTTCAGTTTCATTATCACTACCAGCAGAATGATTTGTGAAATAAAATGAATTGAAAGAAAGAAAGAAAAACTTTTCTTGTCTGAATATCAGACTAAGCTTGACCCAAAGAAGTGATATGAGGTTAAGACAACACTGGACAAGAAGGTAATACTCTTCTATTTCCCAAACAAAACATCTATTTTGACAACAAATATTAAAAAACAGACTAAACAATGAAAGAGAATATGTTCATGGGTCAAATTTCACATCATTTAAATAGGCATAGCTGCAAACAAAGACAGGAAGAAATGGACACACACAAGTTCCAGATAATAAACATATTCATATTCATGTACTATGGTACCATAGCAGGTCTTCACATGAGGGTATTAGTATATACCAGTTGTCATGGTAACCATACCATCCCCTAAATGGAGTCTCCAGACCTACCCTCCTTGACCCCCAAAATATGGTCACCAAAAAAAAAATTGTCAATTTAGATGAAATATGGATGAAAGGCAGCCTTGTATTTATCATATCATATCAGAATGAAAATCCTGCCATCTTTAAAGAGGAAATTCAATGTTTTTCTGTAAATTCCTCCACAAAGCCTTCTCGTTCATCACATTGAGGGCTTCTCATCTTTGAAATACTCATGATGAGAAAAAAGGTTCAAGGTTTATTGAAACTTCCCTCCCTCACAAATTCCCTTTTATGATCATATAATGACCTGATATATCAATATTACATCAAGAGGGGCTCATCTTTAAAACTGATTCAAGGTTTTCTGGCAAAAGTCTTCCACATGTGAAAATATTGTCTCTATACAAAATTACTTTTAAACACTGTTAGAAACAACAAAACAGCGGAAGGGGAAAAAAACCCTTAGCTAGCAATTCTTCTAAAGAAACAAATATGAAATTCCAAAGAGCTGTAATGAACTACCACCTATAAAAGTATAAAGAAAACCCATTGACCTTCAAAATGCCTTAGCTTCATGTAGAATCTGAAATGCCTATAAATGTATCTCTTTTATTTCCAGAACATACAAAGGAGAATTTTTTTCAAACTTAACCCCAAAAAGCTTTATAAAGCCTGCTTGTGGTATCAGAGAGGTGAGAAATTCTTTTCTGTCAGAAGTACTTGCTTCAAGCTGACAAAAAGCAAGATAATAAAATTATATATTTTAGGAAAGTATCTTTCTCATTCTTTAAGTGGTAATAAATAAGCGAATAAAGACACCTACTTCTAACTTTGTATCTCTGTAGCTCCTTTCACACTGGATATTTCCAGTAAATTACATTTAATAAAGTTGTCCATTTTCAAAAATATGAACAGGACCACATCACATTTCATAAATTATACCTTGCCTTTAAAGGTACCATGTCCCTTTTGCAGCCAACCTCAAATTATGTAGAACTTTCCAGGAATTATGAATATGTCATGTATGTCCTATCTGTGAAATTTAAATGTTAGCAGTGTCCTCATATTCAAATTATGCAAGGAAACCCGTTTACTTGCTAGACTTCACTGTCAGACACTATTGAGTGACTGCATGACTGGCTTTTTTTCTTCTTTGGTAATAACATACATGAAAAGAGTTGTAAAGGGTCATGAGCATTTGTCTACATCAATAACCCACTTCTTGTGATGGCCAAGATTAAACGGATTGAATCTTTGCGCAGCACAAAACGTATGACCATTTGGTAAAATAATTTGTCTGAAAATCAAGACTATTACTTTTGGGCTCTATAGCCCTAAAGTCGATTTGACAACTAATAGTCATTATTTTCCCACGAATCCCACTTGAAGACATTTTCAAGGCCCCACCTTTTTCAGGGAAGTTCTAAATTAGTATTATCTTTCAAATGCAGTTGGAATTTAACTTTTTCATTTTTTGGCCTGCAAATGGGACATAGTACCTTTAAAACCACCCATTTTATATTGGTATACTCCAGCCCTACCACATACGAGCAAGGACATATATGATGAAGATGCAGTGTTAGATAATACCATGCCGAAGGGCTCTGAAACTAGGATGGCGAAGTGATAATTGAAATCACTTACACTCTCAAAATTGGAGCCACATTTTCAGGATTTTATCATTACCAAGTTAGTTTCAGGACAACAAACTTCAAATATCCTCCTTTCATTCACTAGCACCTCGTGATTTCGTTTGCAGCCCGTTTCCACTGCCCATTCATAAGTTTGTTTGTCCATTTTAGCCCATGCAATGACCGATGAGAAAGATGGCTTGTACAGTTCCAGTAGTGGTGGAAATCATAGAGCTAAAATACCAGTAATTACTATTTTCCTATGAAAGAAGTGACTTTTATTCTAGAGTTTGTGAGTGAAAAAATATTGATCTTTTTAGGGATTGAGAAAGTACGTTCGGACATTTGGAACAGGGAGAAAAAACATGATAATTAGCTTTGTGGAAAGGAGGAAACTGTTTAACCTGCAACCTACGAAAACAAATTACTTTTGTATAATTGCAGGAAATGGAATCGATAAAAATCTTGCCATCAGTATATCATATTCAAAATTGTATAAATAGATTAATACACGTTTGATTCACCAAAAAAATGAAATCTTTCAACATCTCCTGATGGCAAAATCTGCCATTATTCAGCTGATGAAGAAAACCATATACACAATAACAGCGAGGTTAATAAATGCCGATACAGATCAAACAAACCTTCACAACACTTATCCTCCCCCCCCCCCCCCACCCTCAATCAAAAAAAAAACTCAAAAGGAACTCATTCAAATAAAATGACTGATGGCATCTTTGGGTCCAAAATTTGTTCAAAGCCCGATTAACACCAGATTACGCGCTTGATATCGGATGGGTATAATACCCCAACAACCAAAGGCAACCATATAACAGTTGGTTGGCAAATACTCGACAGCTATACAATGATGTCACATTGTTCATTGAGGAGAAGTGACCACTCCAAATTGTGAATTTTGTGAGTTGTGGCCGAATGACCTAGTCTGTGGGTTCAGATTCTGAGCTTTCTGCAGACACTGACATCATTGGGTAAGTATATTAAAGGGGGTGTAGCATGGCAAATACTGGTTAACGCCATCTATAACTTCTTTCGGACAACTGCACATAAACGAATGGACTTGATTAACGGTCAGCGCGCTAGACCAAAGTTCTCCTCATGCTTTGGTTTCGCGTATGTTGCATGCACGTGAATACTGCGGTCACGTCGTCCGTAGTCATATCATACCTGATTGGCCCCGAGTAAGGCCACAGGAAAGATACATAGTCTCGTCATGCTACATCCCCTTTAATGAAGACAATTCTTTCTGGGTATTTGTGAAACACAAGGTTCTGGCATTATTTGAAGCAACGTATTCTGTATTCTGGGACCTAGCCCAACTTGATCTGACCAGTAGGTCCATGATTTGACCAATGGGTCTGGGATGCATAGACTACTTGATGCCATTGACAGTGACCCTGACCAACAAGTGGCCAGTGTCCAGTCACCATTGTTTGTCTATCCTCCCGAGAGGAAGGTCATCGTCTCGGAGACACAAGAGAGATAGCTCCCGGTCAAACGGGGTCACGATGAACCATGGGTTAGGAGGAGAAAGATGTATCCCATCATGCCCTAGGGAGAGTGATGTATCTCCACAGGGACAGACTTGCCTTGTCCTCCATGTTCAGGTTCAATGTTTGAGAGGTCAAAGGTCTCTGCCCTGAATCCTCAGATAAGACACCCAGACAGACTCGTGTTTATCACGTACACACGATTAGCCTTCGTAAGGGTCATTTCTTCTATTGCTGATTCATCCAATATCGTGATCTTCCTTTGAAAAATTTGAATGATCTATGAATTGTTATTCTTTTGATATCATGATGTAAACATAACTATTTATCAGATGATAAGTCAGAAATACAATGTAAATCACTACTGCTGACTTTTAAATTGCTTCGATTCAGTACATATTTGCAAGATATTAATTATACTCTGTGTTAGAAAAGTATATTCTACAATTTTTTTAATTATTTAATGAAAAATGGGAGAAAAAAATAAGGATGAAATATTGTTCTAAAAAGGGAGATAAAACAAGAGTTCCTTGAGTAAAGACAAGAGCCATTGAAAATTTACGAAGGATGCTAGTATTTTTCAACAAGCTAAAGATAATGCACATATGCGAAGAGCTACAAAATATGAATGAGAACATATGCCAGGTCATTGCTCTCTATTATAGGCCAGGCTATCCCTACAACCAGACGAGAAAGCCAGATTTTAATCAAGATAAAAGCTATGAATTTCTAACATTCTCTGTAAACAAAAATACCCCCTCACCACCCCAAGGAGCAGCTATTCTTTGATCCCTGGGAGAATACGGGCAGTTTAAAATCAGATTAGATGTCAGCTAGATGTTTAGTGGAGGTCACACAGGTGAAATGGGTGATGCTGGTCCCTTGCTTCCATCTCAATGGTGTTCTTTAGGAGGACATCTCTTTTTGGAATTCCTTCCTGTTATTGCTGACAATAGTGGAATGAAGCCCCTGTGGCAGCCAATGACTTCCTGTATGGTTTAGGGGCAGACTATCTAGGGACGAGTCACCATCTTCCTCCTCAAGTTATTTCGGCAAGATGGGAAGTTCGCCGGACCCTCCATCATAAAACGCATCCGCAATGATGCATTGTCACTGAATGGAGATGCCTGTTCTCCCTGCAAGGTCCAAGTTGGCTTAATGCCCTTCTAGCCCTCAACTTGTCTAGTAAAATGTAACAATTGTCAAATTTTACTTGTGCAACATGATGTCTTGTATCCTCACTCACTAATGAATCAATCCCCTTGAGGAATAGCCTGGGAACAGAATATATGCTCACAATTTGAAATGGTAAATGTATTCCCAAATCATATTTTGCAGTAATCGAGTCAATATAAGATATAGAATAAAAGCTCCCAGTCCAGCTAGGGGTCATAATTTCATATTTTACACAAAAAATAATTCTAATCCCCCGAGATCCAGAAAACTATATCTAGGTTGCAACCTACATCATAGCAAAAGTTTATAAATAATCATGAAATCACGAGGCAGCCTCTTAAACATTGGCTACAAATCAAATTTACATAGAACTGTAACATTGGCTCAAAATACACACCCTCGGGGTATTACAACTAGGTTACTCATTTACACACATTAAGCATGATAAAAAGTATTCAATGCGCTTGATCGATGTGTCTCGTTCCTGTCTGGCCATAAATTGACCTTCATACATACATTTAGAATGTCAGCTCGCGACTCAGTGTTACCTTTGTCTAAGCCTAGCTAAAAATGTAATTTTATTACACTGAAATTATCCTTCTATGAGTCATCTTTGACCATCTAAGTCAACAGTCACGATATAAACAAGGAAACCGAAATAGTATAACAAACCTCCATTACCTCACTAGCCTCTTGTAAAAAGCTGGCATTCGCTCCAAATATATTTTTACCCTTTGTTTCTTGTTTATAAACATAAAGCATGACCTCACAATCACACCATTGTTTCCTGGGACACCCCTGGTGAGTCTAAATATGTCTCACATTTTATTAGATATGGATATAATCTGTTGAGGAATGATGGAGAAATCCCTCAAATCTCATCTAGGCTGCGATCTTTCATATCAATGTTACAATGATTGATGAAACAACGGAAATGGAGTGTGCCAACTTTGTTTTTTCCTTTACACAAAGTTATGGCATACTTTTTTTCATGAATTCTGTCATTCATTTGAATTTCTTTGATTTGAGCTCATATTTTTCCCTTCATCACAATGATAATATCTTATACTTTTGAACATTTTTCCTCCTGCTTTCAACTAAATACTACCAGTAGCTTCTTCATGCTCCATAGATTTGACATCATCACTTGAGATGTATGCTGATACATATCGTAATAAAAGTCAACCTCGATGATAAAGTCTGCAGCTTTACACAGCTGAAGCAATCCTTTATTAAATTCTTTGAGTATAAGAAGTTACATTTTGGATGCATCTAAAAATGGGCAAGAGTTTCATTCATTATCATCATCCCTCCTCCTCCTCCAAAATGGCCACCATCCTTCTTCCCATTCCGTCCCATCTCCTCCACTCGCAATCCCAGGCATTAACAATCGCTCTCATCCATCCAGGCAACTCTTAACGGAAAGAAAACTTGGGATCAGGGGAGGATTGTAAACCTAAACCCCATCTTACTCTCTCCTTCATGTTCCTCCAGATCCTACCATCCCATCGCCATGTTGATTCACATTATGAGCAAAAATATCCCGAGGTATTGAACTACTTGGAGGTCTGGGCCAGATAAAAGAGGACTCTGTTATCACCCGAGCAGAGGTTGGGTAGGGATGCGGGTAGATATGCTCTCATCAGAAATAATGGGACGGAGGTAATGTAATGCTCTCAGTATGTTTGGACTGCGGGTAATAGCATCCGACAAATTACTATCTAAATTCCCCTAATTGCGCTTCGATATCATGCTCCTGGATGGATACTAGAATGCCCAAATAAGAGTTTGGACCTGGTTTAGTAAGAATTCATTGCAATGTAATGTGCATCGTTTGCTTCTCATAATCCAGCCCTGCGGAGCATTTGAGAAAAATAAATCGCATCATGAAGATTTGACGAGCAGAATAGGTCTTGCTCTAACTGGTGAATGTAAGGTTTAATTCATTAATAATATCCTGCCTGCATTTGAGCAATAATGTAATATCAACAACCATTATCAAAGAACCTCATCTTCTTCAGTTTGAAACATTTACTTCTTCAAAATACAAGAACTTTTGGAAAGGAAAGAACATGAACTGACTTTTTGATTGTCAAAACAGAATTTAACCAAGGGGATATAATGTCCTTCTTTATCACCACAACAGATGTACATTTTATTCCATTTCCTGATACAAAGAAAGTGCATTACCACTGTATAATATGGTTTCCATACAAAACAGGTAAAAGTGCAACTAAGCAGCAAGGCACAAGTCCATGGGTTTTGATTGTTTACATCGACAGACATTAATTAATTCTTATAAAGGACAAATCTAGTAGTCCTTCGGGCATCCTTTTTGCTAATGTCAAAGAATCCTACTCCTAGGTAATTTCTAAATTAACTTTGAAACAAATAGGTCCTAGTCATCAGTGTAGGCATTATTTCAGCATTTTATTATGGATTTTGCAGTTTCATAGTTGTACGAAAAATAGATAGTGAGTGTCTCCTCTTGACCATTACACTGCCCTCTCACTTCTAATTGGTTCTAACTAATTACAACAAAATAGGTAGCATGCGAAAACCAAGAGAATGATTTTGAGACAGAGCTTCCTTGTCATTCAATAGCAACTTAATTTAAGGAAGGTCTAAAATAGCAGACTATGGTCTATAAACAGGAGTGATGACTGGTCACTCAGAGGTTACAGGCAGACTGGATTCAAGATGGCCGCCAGCGACCACGAACCTGACCGCTTGTGTAGGTGGTAACTATGGACATGGTTTATCAGAATGACATAACTTCCTGTCTGTGGTCTCCTATTATTAGCACTACCTGTCGTAGACCTTCAAACCCAACAACTGAGTAGCTGACATTTGTTTGGCTGGAAATTTGTTGTTTAATTGTTTGATAACATCTCAGTGACTAAGTTTGAGGGTATATTTAGCAAAACATGTAGTTTTATTTCAGTTAACAAAGCACTCCTCCCCTATCCTACCTCCTCCTTACCCCTTTCAATTAAGAACATAATGTATTTTATCAAATTAGCGACAGCTGACATCTTTGAATGAGTTTATTCATGAGACAGTCATGTTAGGGCCTACATCAACATACATCTTTTGGTCAAGCTTTCATAGATAGATGAGTCTTATTTAGGGATTATTGATCACAAGCTTGCAACAATACAAACTGTGAATGACAATGATATAGACTGATTCCTTTTTTATCACAATAGTTCAGCCTTTTCAGTGAAATATTGAATTTTCATTTCTACATTACTAACATTTATACAGTATTTTTTAAAACTCCTTTCTGTAATAAGAGTATGGTAAATATTAGATCTAATCCTGAGTGATAAATTGAGATGGGAAATTAATTGGGCCATATACTTATTTTACACTTTTTATATTCTCTTTCTAGACAAAGAAAGAGAGAGGGAGGGAGGGGGGTAAAGAGCAATACTAAAAAATTAAAAAATGTTGTACATCCACAGATATTTTGTAAAAGATCAATCTGATCCTATCATAATTGCAATCAAAATTACACAAATTGACTGATAGAGACACAAACATATCCATTCTTTTTAGAATTGTGCATCCTACAGGAAGACGACCATGACAGATTTAGGAAAACCTTCATAGACTGATTGTCTGTCTGCCTGCCTCTCAATAAAATTGATTGATAGCTCAACAACATAAAGTTCAAAAAGTGCATATAAACTAGTTGCAAAAAAGTACCCCCAAAATACAAAATAATTAAGACCTTGTAAGAGCAGTATATTTAAAGCCTATCTGCACTAGGTTAGCCAGGAGGGATTTGTCCTTCCTGGGCACTGACAGGTGGTTATTTCATCAAAGCAGCTCTCAATTAACATAAGAAAAAGGGGACCATGGGGGACCAATGGTCACCGATTAGGCATTTTGTTTGATAAATAGAGGGCGCAAGTAGCTATAAGTAGTGCAGTGGGGCTTTAAAAGGACATCCTTGTTGATTTCATTGCTTTTGAAGAGCTTTTATCAAGAGCAAACAAACAATTTATCCCTTAGAGACCTACCAATGTGAAATCAATCAACATGTTTACGCATTAAGAGGTAAATGAAACAATATTGCTTCAAAGCATGATCATTTTAATGTAATTTTAATTGTAATTTGAATGACAATTTGATCAAACGAAGATCACAACTAGCTTCAGCAATGGATCTATTTTAACTTTAAATGCAGGCAAGAAGATGAATGGGTTGTATTTATCATCATTATCATTCTAGCCTTCTTTGTCGTTCTATCATCAAACCATTGTCCTATTCCTTAGCAGTCAGTTACTGTCAGTTAGCCTTGATAAACACATCTTTTGTAGGTCACCCACCCCAACTCTCCGTCTCCTGGGATAGCC